>JAKSZP010004225.1:0-115873 GCA_022478985.1 Massospora cicadina | reverse complement strand
ATTAGAATGAGGCCAATCCGGTGCCCCAGGGCTAGCAAAGAAATAGTCAGAGAAGAGCTAGACAAATTTGTCAAAAAGTGGAATTATTTTGTCTTCTAAAAGCCCGTGGGCCAGCACTGTTTTATACATAAAGAAAAAAATGGCAGAATATGTTTTGTAATTGATTATCAATGCCTCAATGCCATCATGAAAAAAGATTCATATCCATTGCCCAGAATTGATGATGCTCTGGACTGTCTGGGAGAGGCGAAGTATTTTACCACAATAGACCTTATCTCAGGATATTGGAAAATAGAACTGCCTCAAGAGGAGCAGGAGAAGTGCGTGATGATTGCTGCGCCAGGGCTGTTTCAAGTGATGCACATGCCACAGGGGGTGTGCAATGTGCCGGTGACCTTTCAGAGCACAATGACACAATTTAGGGGGACCTTAAAATATCCTGTGTACTGGTGTACCTGGATGATATCAATGTCTTTTTTCAAACACTTTCTTAACATCTGGAGAACCTTGAACAAGTGTTTGAACAGCTGTTGAAGGCCAATCTGAAGGTAAAACCTAGAAAATGTCAATTATTTAAAGAAGAATTGTAATACTTCTAGCTTGTCATTGTTTCCAAGGGCTTGCAGCCTCTACCTCAAAAGGTGGAGGCAATTAAAAAAATGCAACCTCTGACAAGTATGAGAGATGTTCAATTATTCTTATAAATTGTAGGATACTATTGAGGATTAATAGAAGGGTTTGCGAGGATTGCTGAGCCCCTATTCCATTTACTACAAGGAGGAGTTCGTTTTTACTGGGCAGAGGAGTGCTAACAAGCCTTTGATGCTTTGAAAACCACAATGTTCATGGCGCCTGTCCTCAAATATCCAGATTTTGGCAGGCCTTTTATCTTACAAACTGACGCCTCGTTGACTGTGATTGGTGGTGTGCTATCGCAGATTGGGGATTATTTCAAGGAGCATATGGTCTCTTATTACAGCAGAACATTGATAAGTATGAGCGTATTTATACATTGACCAAGCAAGAGTGTTTGGCTATCATCTATGCTTTTAAACATTTTTGGGTTTACATTCATGGCACCAATTTTCAATTAGTGATGGATCACAGCTTATTACAATAAACTCACAATCTCAAGAAGCCTGAGGGGTATTAGCCCGCTGGGCTCTGAAATTACAGGTGTATGACTATATTATTCATAGAGCTGGAGCAGCCCATCAAAATGCAGATTGACTATCACAACTTCCTATTGTAGCTGTCCTGAACAGTTTGGCTGATGAGCTTCATGATAAAAATGATTAATCAAAATATGGGGATAAGCCACCTGAAGTACAAAAGGCGATCAAAAAAGCATTAACTGACACCAAATATCGGAATGGAGTTTTATAAAAGCACAAGCCCAAGGGGCAGCATCAAATTTTATCTAAAACACTGACCGAATAGAGATTATTACACAAGCACACAAGGCCGTTGGTCACAGAGGATTGACCAAAACGCTAGAATTAACTTGATCTAGTTTACTATTGGGATTCAATGCAATTTGATATCTAAGACATCCTCAATAGATGTCATTCATGCCAAATTGCAAAGCCTATGAAGTCAGATGTGAGATAATGTTTGATCAAACCTGACTGGGCATGGCATACCATGTTGATTGGTGTAGTTGGCCCTTTGCCTGTTAGTAGACTAGGCAACAGATACATGATTGTTGCTATTGACCATCTGATGAAATGGGTGGAATTAAAAGCAATCTAAGACGTCAGGGCTTTAACTACTGCCAAGTTTATTATGGATAGTATTATTTATAAGCTTAGATGCCCCACAGAAGATCTTGATAGATAATTGCACAAATTTTACTGCACAGATGGTGCAATGATTGAATGAGTTGATGTCCATCAAGTTAGTGTTATCAACACCATAACATCCTGAGACTAATTGTATGGTAAACGATTGAATAGCACTCTAGAAAAATATTGCACAAAAAAGAAGCTGCGACGCCTTCACATTAGGATACTTCCATTAGTTCTGCTGTATCTGCGTACAATATTGAACACCATAGAAGCACGGGCCACTCTCCATTTTGACCTTTTGTACAGTAGACAGCTCGCTCTACCTCCATTATTATATTCAGGACTCAGTTCAACCAAAGCAATTAGCCCAAATAAGAATGTTGAGCAACTAGAGAATACCTTTATCAAGTTGCAATATGAAGCCTATAATAACATAATTAGCCAAAAGACTAGTCAGAAGAAATATGACAACACTAAACAAGCGGAGACTAAGTTCAAGGAAGGAGACTTAGTAATATATTGTGACACTCATAGTGCAGGCTGCGCGCACAAGCTGGCTTTGCTTTGGAAAGGTTTGTTTATTATATTAGAATAATCTTCCAACGATGTATGTACTATTAAGGATCAAGGTGGCTGAATTGTGAATTGAGTGCAAGTTATATTACTTCATTAATATCATAAAGAATATTAATAAAAGCTAAAAATAAATAATAATAATAACAATAATAATAAAAACAATAAAAAATAAAAAAGATAAAATAACTTAAAAAAGATAAAAAATTATTTCATAGATTTGATGCCTTATTGCTATGCAAACTAGATCACTATTTCTTTAGGAGGGGGAGGAGAGTGAGATTGGACTGGGGAGCCTGTAACGGTATCAGAGAAATGCAAATTTCATACAATTCTTGACTATCCAGACCAGGTCAGAGATGCACCAAACCCAAAAAGGCTTGGCACCAGTCACGCTTGTCTGGTTGGCTTAGGAAAGGCCATTGAACTAAGGAAAAGACCATTGTAAGGGAATTTAGAACAGGCAAGAGAGGTTTGACCTGGGAGTAAATGCAGCAGAAAGGAAGATACAGTCAGAAAGAAGACTTTTAAGACTGGGGCAAAATTGGGGGAGGAACACTTTTACATGATTTATTTGTGAATGGCCTTGTCTAAAACCCTGCACATGTCAGGAACAGTTTTGGTGGAAAGTGAGGAAGGAGGGGAGAAAACATATGCGCCCAGAAGAGCCAACTGTGGGATATACTTTTTGCAAAGCCCTTTCACCAGGCTTTTGCAAAGGGCTCAGTATAATACCAAAATGCACCGATCTTTTTTATAACCTAAGCTCTGAGGCCAGACGGTATGTGTAGATTGGTATGTACCAAAGTGGGTTTTCACCAAAGCCTTGAAACTGAGTTAGCGAAAATAAGAGCCTGATTGTCCTCAAAAATATCGAATGAGGCAACCTCAGGCTCATTAGCAAGTGCAGACAACAAATAGACTGCTACAAGTTCTGACATCAAATCAAGCTCAAAACACAACGATGTCACACTGCCCACATGTAAGGAGGAAATAAGATAGTAGGAGGGGAATAATTGAAAAAGGGAGAACAAGAAGTCAGGAAGGAGATCCCCATCCAAAGCAAATTGATGACAGATGAGGGTTTTCTGGGGCCAACTGGCTTCAGAAGCCCAAAGAGTTAAGGAAATAGTTGAAGGAGGATCTTTTTCAACCCATTAGGATGTTTGTTGGACAGAACTTGAAGCCAAGGGATTGTTTGGGTTCATCTGCGATTGCTGAAGCTGCGGGATGCAAAGCTAAACTCTCAGGTACCATTGAAGCATAGTGGGCATACCCATCTTGAGAAACTAAAGGCAATACGCCCTAATTGACCATAGCACGCTTCATGGACTTGCTCAGTCTTAAGAAGACTTGTCTGTATAAGGCCAAAATGCTATTTATATACAATTCATATTTATTTTTTAGTACTAGATGGTCCTGACCCGATATATAATTTTTATTTAGAATATTGCGACAAGTTAGACATTGTGACCCAGAAAGAAGGGTAACCACCGCTTTTGTCCAGTCAAGGTGGGGGAAGTGTTGAGTAAATGAATAGACCTAATTGTCAGATATTTGATAGGGACATAATAGTTTTAACTTATGCCTATAACTATTATGGATCATACCAAAGATATAAGTGATTATGGATCAGGAATGCCCTAAGCTTATGCAAAGCTTGGAATCTGCATCCAAGAGATTCCACTTATTAATATTTGACTAAGATGACATTGGCCCAGGGGCTTTGTTGGTAAGTCGGACTTAATAATAGTCAACTTGATGACTCAGGCCATGGGCTTTGTTGGTCTATGTTGAAATTAGCTTTTAATGTTGATTGAGTTTTTAATTGAATTGATTACTAATTAGTGGTACAAATCGCCTCATTATGTGCTACAGATTGCTTGAGAGGAGTATCAGTTCATCTGTTTGCAGATGTGTCAGAAACGTTTTCTTGAGATATTTACATTGTCCCCAAGGACGTGTGAGATGTCCCCAAGTTGAAAGAATTGTAGACCATCAGACGAACTTATTACGTGGTTCTCTGGCTAGTGCCATTTAAAATGAGGTGTCATGGGTAAGATGTGGTTAACTTTGTACCCTATATTTTTATACCCAAGTTGATACTAATAAAATACAATCTATTATTACCACAAGTTCATAGTTTAATATAAAAGATTTTTGCTTTTAATATTTTTAGGTTGTATTAAGTTGAGAATTTTGGGATCAGAAGGATTAGGGCAGCGAGACATTGTCCAAGTTTTGACAGAAGAATACAGCTTCAAAGTGTCATTTTCAATGAGTGTATATATTGACTATTGTCACCGTCTGGTCTATTGTCTCCATACAATAGACGCTCAAAACTTAAACTTACACCAGAAGAAAAACCAGCCCATCTGAAGTAGAAAAAAGCTTAAACATACTGGCATAATTATTCAAGGCGCCACCCAGGGCTCTACTCTGAATTTCTCACGAAGACCATTGATCTCTTCCTAAAGCTGCTCATGTATTTTCAAATTTCAATCCCATATCTACTATGATCCGAGATCCCAGTAGTATTGTATATGACGTCTTCTTTCATTTTGGCTTTCCCTAATTTTCCAGGTTTTACACAGGCAATTCTCTCCACTTTTTTCCAAACTAATTAATAGCGGATAAGGATATTGTCATTTTTATATATAAGATTGTTAAAGTTGTTCCTCTTGGTAAGCAAAGTTTTACCATTTCATTAATAGAGCAGAGGCAGTGTTTGACCCAATATGGTCAGGGTATTTTCTTTGATGTTGCATTTGACTCCAGACATTCTTAAAAAACTTGGTCTCAATAGGAATATCATAGTTTTGGTTGGCAAAAAAAATCTGGAGCAGATACCATCAGGGCTCCAATCTGAGTGGAAGTGCACTATACGCTCCTCAGGAGATGGTAGTATCAGGCCCAGCGGTCTCATATTCTTTATTGTGCTCCAAATTGGGAGAGATTTTCATCCTTCTCACTAATTTGGTTGAGACAAAAAAGATTGGCACCCCGCAGTTAATGATTGCTTGCACCCATACTTGATTGACCATTATATCTTTGTACGTATACTTGGATTAGTATAGAATTGTTTACTGAGTGTATGGTGGCATTATTTTCTGAATCAAGGGTTTGTATAATCTGCGCTGATAAAGCAGGAAAATAATCCATGATTGCTCTTAAGGGAATCAACAGGTTTGCTTCATCTAATTTAGTATCAACAAATCATCTGGATTCTCAGTGGAACAGATCTTGTCTGCTAGTTGACGTGCATAGGGAAGAGCAACCTCCTTAATTATTCTGGGGTTAATCCCCTTTGCTTTGGCTTTGATTATAGCATTGACATCTAAGGTGACCACTTGATAAAGCTGGTCTGGCGCATAATCATCTACAAACAGATCACTGATGTCAATGTTTTTATTATGAAATAGAACTGGTTTAACCGCTCCTCTAGACTGCTCCACGGCTAGGCTGTGGGTGCTTTTCCTGGCACTTGTGCAGGTTTGGATTCCTTAGCTTGAACCACACTAATCTGCACCTTGTGCTTCTTGCTAAAGCACTGAGCAGCAAAGAGGCCTTTCCCCCGCACTGGTGACAGCGCATATTGCTCTTGTCCATATGTTTGAACCCATTGGGCTTATTTCCTGGCACTGTACAATTAGTTAATTACTTAGTGGGTTCACAGAATTTATTGGTGCTTGTATTTATGACCATATTAGGCTTTTTCGCTTTGATTGAAGGTTTTAAATGTGGCGCCCAACATATTAAAATGCTCTATCATTTGCAAGGTGGTTATTTCAGTGACCAGCGCAGATGATATCATTTGATGCAAATCATGATAAGGCTTACGAGCCGCTTTTAATGCATTCTATGTATCAAAATTAGTCATACTTTTTCTCTAACCAAATTATGCAATTCTTGATAAAATTGATAGCGAAATTCGCTAAGGTTTCTTCCTTCAGGAATTGGATCCCCATGAACTCTTTTTGCGTCTTGACATATGCGAGGGACTTCCAAACTCCATCATAATTGCAGCTTTGTCCTCAGAATAGGACCACTTGTCCCCCCCAAAAAAATGAGGCAACTTAAGTTCTGACAATCAGTATTAAAGCAGTTCATGATTGTCAATACTTTCTGTCTGTTGCCACAACCCAAACATAGTTATTTTGAGCGAGCTGAAGAACTCAGGGGCGTTGTCTTGAAATAAATTAGGTAGTTTAGGCGTGGATTTAATTTTCTTTAAATTTCTCTTGCCACCACATGTGGCTTAGCAACCTGAATGACAAGAAAAGTATTTTCATAAGTCATCTCTAAAGATGGTAGCAAACGAAGTTGCATGTTTCTAAGAATTTCCAACTTCCCAACTAGGATTCCCAGAGTATCTTCTTTGGCGTCTTTTGCCACATAAGGTTTGAATTCATATTTCTGGTTCTTAAATTATAATATTGTTTAACTAAACATTCCATATCTGAGCTGAGTGAGCGCACATGCACACAATCAACTTTTCATTCCTTTTTTAGGAATAAACCTTCTCTTAATCAGCTCTCCTACTTTCTTTTTAGTGATGTTATTTTTACAAGTAGATCGTTGTTGAAGTTGACACTTCTTATACTCCTTCTTTATTCTAACTAACTCTCTCCTCTAGAGCAGCAAATTCTAATTGATTAGGCATTTTTAAAGCGTTCTTGTTGACAGTTGTCACTTCTGTCCTTAGTTTTTCTTAATTCGTCCTTATATGACACTGTGTAAATGGTTTCACTAAAATTGGCTTACTTACTTAACTAACCCCTTTAGAGAGCACCAAACAATAAATATGATTTAGTTCCTATTAGTTACCAGAAGTTAACTGCAAAGGTTCAGTTATTATGTGCACAATTTGCATTGATTCATATAAATATATGAGTGATAATAGTATGGTGAATATTATCTGTAGCTAAATAGATAAACCAAGTTGATAGGTGGTCCAACGCTAAGCTTTGAATGATCCACGAAATTCTTATTATGCTTAAATTAGGGATTTCTTACCTCTTCTGGCTGAACTTTTTCTAATTCAAAGATTTAGAGGTTCACCAGCCTTCGTTCCCATCACTCTGAGTCAGCGAAGATCTGCTTCAAAGGTCTGTTTCTCTTCTAAGGTTATCAAATTCTTACTCCTTATCACAAAAAAATACTCAACAGTTAATGATCTACAGCAATAAAAAACTGAAATTGAGTAAAACTATTACTAATATTTGATCTGTTTAAGTATATATAAAACTAGGGGATTTATAGAGGAATTCGGTGCCCAAATACACTTTTGGAGCTTAAATATGGAAATGGCAGCCGTTGCCAATTTATCCCCTTTGAAGTCTCTTCCAGAAATAGTCTTCTTCATTGGGTTAAGGATTCCTCTGTCAGAAATCCCAGAGACCTAAAAATCTAAGAATCAACTAAACATTTCCCTAATGTTTCTGTTTAATTACAGCAAACCAACCACAATTGGCTAGCGACCTGCTTAGGTAATGGGACTCTTTACCCATTATAACAAGTCGTGAAGAAAAATATTAATTTACTTGTTGCAAGTGGCTCCACTCGCCTCATAACTCCTAAATAAATTACCAATTAGTTGGTGATGAAACCTGACCAATCCCAATTAGTACATCGAGTAAATTAACGTTCATTATGAGATGACGAAATTTCAAGTGACAACTCTTCCTGAAAAGATCTCAATCATTATCATTAATTACCCCCAGTTGATCTTAACCAGCGAATTATCCAAAAATCTGATAACATTATTAAACTAACGTTGATATCTACCAATATGTAATCCATTTGGTAGTGGTCTTATCCCCTATAAAACCAGCAGATTTTCTAGCCTAGGAAGCTAAAATGTGGTCAAAATCCCAACAATTTCTAACCACTTTTTTTACTAATGAGTTAATGGCAGTCTTTCAGCTTATAAAACTCAACTTAACCTCTACTTTTTTATTCCCTCTGGTGCAGAACACCTTGAATCCCCTTAAACCAAAGCAACCATCAGCCCCATCACCCAGCATCGCCCAACAGATCCCATTGTAGGCTCACATCACCAAAGCACCAAAACATTTCATTTGTTTTTGTGTTGATAACATTCAACAAACTATCTTTTTGTTTAGAGTTAGAACACTCTAAAATGTCTTGTAACTATACCACTGTCCCTACCACTACTGACCTCATTTCTGACCATGCGTTAGCACTCTCTGAATGAGATGTATTGTTGCCACCACCTTCTCAGACACTGTTCCCGTGGGTTAACCCAATAAATTTACCTCCCACCCAAATCTCCTACCTTAACAACTTTCATTGAGCTCAGCCAAACATAATTAGGCTTGGACTACCATTCCCACCCAAGCGCCATCCCATTTGCTCATCATTTTCGAAAACAACTTAATATTTCATTAAAAGTAATAAATTTTAACAAGAATTATTGATGAGGTTAAGTATTAGGTAAAATCATTTCATCTTCAACTGAAGTAATTAACTTTGGTCAATTTTTTAAATTTGACATTGATGCTCGGCCAACCCCATGTGGTCCATTCCAAAGATGAGTACTAAACCATTCAAAAGTAAACAGCAGCTTGCCAGGGATTTGGCCTTCACCTGACTGTATTCCCCTCTTGGAAATCTAACCCTAGATTAGTCACCTTGATATCACCTAGTTGTTATAGCCAAAAATTTCCTCCTAAATTTCCCCAGGCAAAAATAATTGTAACAAATAAAGTTGCACTAAGCTGCAAGCTCACTTAAGATCACTGCTCAATGCAGTTTGTATTGACCCTTGTAAATATTTTATGGTTTACTTCACAAGTTTCAATGTGTACGTTGAATAGTTATTGATATTTAATATGATAATATGTGTGGATGGGTGATACCAGTATGAAGATTAGTATCCAGCCTAGATTTTCACAATCAAAGGTATCTCTTCTGCTTAGGTTTCTGCTCAAGACAGGTACTGGCAACATTCATTAAACCCACTGGAGGTACTCAGAAACTTTAAAGGCAACAAGGGAAATCCTATCCCTTTAACACTTCCTCTAGAGTTGGGAACTTATAGATACAAAGGGAACTTCTTCCTCGCAATGGAACTCAACCTATTATCAGTAGGTTCATTGGTTCTAAGTGAAAACCTTTCTATCTTATTACAATCATTAGTTGCAACGAATTTGATTCAAGACTGGGTAAGTTTGATAATATCTTCAAGGAGATTAGTGTGCACCAAATTTGGGTAGCAGTTGGGCTAGCAAAGCAAAAGGGCACAGGATTGGTCTCTGCACTATCCAAAGTTTGTAGAAGCCTTGGTGACACCGGCGACCTAGATAATAAAAAATTAGCAGTGAATATTTCCTTGGAGATTTTATCCTGGCAACCAAAATGTAACCAGTTCATCAACACTCCGCATTCCCAGCCCCTGTCATCAGTGGAGCATGGGGTTTGAGATTTCCTGGATATTAATCAAACAGCACTTTGGGAAAAGTTCTGTGGAGATGTGCACAACCATTTACCAGATGCAGTATATGTAGCACAGCACTCCATGACCTGTGGTTGGTTGGATTTTGGGTTTATAAATAAACAAGTAGTGGACGAAGCTGCACAGGTGCGTGTGGTGTTAGAAATCCCGGATGGTCAACAGGTGGTCAAGATGAAGTGCACTTAGTAGACAAAGTCAAACCAAATTTTTGTAATCTTTGACTTTCTCCCCACAACAATTAATCGCACAGTGCTGAAGCTCCACCTCAAGGATGGGCTTAAAAGCTATGGGGAATTTCACTTCTTTAAAATGCAACGCTTTACGCTTATGTTTGACCTGTGCATGGGCAAAGAAATTGCTGTGATCACCCCATCGGCAGTCATTGTGGAAGATTGACCCAAATCCCCACACCACAGTTGTGTTTGTTGACGGGCAGGAATTCCACCTGTTCTGCGTCACAGTGGATATTGCACCCCCTATCTGCACCTTTTGTCACGCTTTTGGCCACAAGGCCCACACCTGCACCGCCAAGGAAGTCATCACACAGAACGAAATCCTCCCTGACACAATGGGCAGTGAAGACTCCCATTATGAATTGGCTATAGACACCAACGCCACCTTCCCATGGGGCATGCAGGGGTTTTACATTCAGGTCAAGCCTGTGTCCCCACAAGATCTCAAAAAGGCCAATCAGGCCCTCAGAGAAGCAGCCAAGGCAGCGGCCATGGCCAAATCTGTGATCCCACCTTCCCAGAACCAGGATGTCATCAAGTCATTTGCTGCTGAAGCAGTTGAATCCGTTCACCAATCAGAATGGGCCAACCAACCTGAGGATTCAATGTAAAGTCAGATTTACCCAAGCAATATTACCAAGCCTTGATCAAAAGCAATTCTACCACCCATTTCTCTCCCAAATTTCTTTCAAACTCCAATGTTGCACCGCAGGAGCACAGAAATTTGAAAATTTGTAACAAATCAGCAAATGCCAAAAAAACCTACATCTAAGCCCTCTGCAAAGAATACCCTCAAGGATGAAAATAAGGTGTATAAACTGCGATTTTTAAAAACTGCTACTGCTATTGAAAAAGCAATAAAGGAAGGCCAAGGGGCCCTTCCCATTGCACCTAAGATGCGATGGGGGAGCCTTCACAATAGAAAGTTTAAACATCGCTAAATCTAGGCCTCACTGTCCCAGCTAAGAAACTGAGTATTTATATAAAATAATTTACCTGTGGACATTCTGGCCATTTAGAAAATCCCACTGACCACATGGTGCCATGGAAACATGGGCAACCATGCTCCTCCCCTCCATTTCCCTTTTGGTCACAGCATTGTGTGGTGCTCATATGTGCAACACAGTTTTGAATTTATTTCTTAACATTTGTGCCTTAATGGCCAAGTGCTTGTAGCTTCCTTTTTGTGGGACGACAAAGTGCATGCTAATGTTAATATTTATGCTCCACCCTGTGTGCGGGATCACTGAGGATTCATCTTAGCTGTTACTTCCCTCCCACTTCCTCCTGATCCATTTGTGGTGGGTGACATGAACTGCTGGTCTAACCTGGCCACCAACCTCTGGCTTTCTATTCCTGCCCCACCAGGGGCACATAGAACTTCACGTTCTAAAAGCCACTTTGGGGCTTTTTGATACCCTACCTAAACATGCGCCGCTGCTCCTCAACATGTCCTGTCCCCATGTGAACAACGGTCGTCTGAGGTCTATGTCCCGAATTGACCTTATTCATGCCCAGTTGAACTTTTGGTCTCAGGTTGAACACTTTACACTATCAAAGTTAGATTTATACAACCACAGGTTGGTTTCAATTTCCTTCTCTTTGTTGCACCCAGCGGCACAGGCGCCAAAGTTGTGCAAAATTTGTCAAGCTGAGATCACATCTCCAAGATTTTCCTCATGGGTGGACATCAAAACTTCAGCACCAGAGTTCGCCACACCGTTCTGTGCGGACCCACCTACTACCTGGTCAACCTTTAAAGCGTACACCATCTGTCAGGCATACTACCTCTCATTGCGGCGCTCTCAGGCTGCATTGGCAGTCATTAAGTGCAAGCTTGCAGAAGTGGACCACCTGGAGTCTAATGTACTGGCTGCAGGCTACATCCTGGTTTTTGGTCATAAGTGGGCAGAAGCGTCTGCTCATCTCAACGCACTGGTAAGACAACACAAACAATGCACTTGTGTTCAGTATAATGCAAAAAATATAATGGCGAGTGACACATGCTTGCCTATTTTTTGAAAAGTCTTTGCACTGAGACAGAGCTTGGCCTACACACATGTTCAGGGCTGGACCACTCCATCTCAGAGACTCCAGCCAAATTGGCAATCAAAGTATGAAAATATTATTCTAAAACTGTATCGCTCTGATCCAGTCAAACTGGCTGAAATTGACAAAGTTCTCAAAAGTGCACATATCTGCACCATTTTCCAGTATCCAGAGTTGATGAATTTAATTTCTAAGGATGAACTCTGGTATGCCGTTTGCAGTGCACCGCACAGGAAATGCCCATGTCCAGACAGGATCCCTTATGAGTTTTATAAGAGACATTTTAATTATCTCTCCTCTTTGTTGTTTGCCTCAATGAATCAGTGTTTGTTAGAAACGCGCCTCCTTCCTGGGGGCCAGGAGGCGTTCACAATAACGCTGTCTAAAAAAGGGGATAATCTGGACTTGGCCAACTGGCGCCCCATTCACTTACTAATACAGATATTAAATTTATTTACTAAAATTATGGTCAGCCGCATAGGGGAAGTTGCCTCTAATATCATTTACTCTGAGCAATTTGTTTCATTCCCAAGCGGTTTATATGTGACAACAAACACATTGTAGCCAACTTCTGCCGATCCACGGCTACTGGGGCACTTGTTTTTTTAGACCAGTAGAAGGCTTATGATAGAGTCAACTGGCATTACCTCAAAGCTTGCCTTTACAAGTTCCACCTTCCCCATCAATTCATTAATTGGGTGACGTTACTTATGGAATCTGCCACAATGGCTGTGCATGGCCCTGGCTTCCTCACTGATGAGGTTCACCCTCAAAGGGGTCTCCGCCAAGGAGACCCTAAGCCAACACTTGTAAAACTTCATCCTCGACCACCTTTATGCAATCTGAATACCCTTTTTACTGGTGTCCTTTTGCGAGGCCAAGCACCAGTTAAGATGCTGGCATTTGCTGATGATTGTGTGGTTGAGATGTCTAACAACCAAGATGCAAGCGCACTTGAGGCTAATATCCAGGACTACTATAGGGTAATTAACGCTTCACTTAAAGCCTCCAAAACCAAAATTATTCTCCTCAGTTAGTTCCAAGCCCTCTGGTCACCAGCACCCCATTTCTTACCTGCTTCAGCAGCAAGCTCACGGGTTCTCTTGCCCCGCCCACCCCATACCGCCCCGCTTGTACTCCCTTTCATAACAAGACCCACTTCTGGTCCATTACGCCATCTGGGTGTGTAGTTGGAGGCGGGAGGGTACGCCTCATTAGTGATGGAACATCAAACTCTGGACAATGTCAAAATATGCATTGCTTCCCTCAGAGCCCACCAGACTACCCTCCCAGGCAAGGTTGTGCTCACCAACTCTATGCTCCTTTCCAAAATCTGGCTTGTGGCTTATGCTATCACCTTTTCCTCAACTTTTTCACCTCGTTATAGGCCCTCCTACAAGGGTGGCTTTGGTTAGGTCGCTTACCGCCAGTGCGCCTGGATGTTATGTTTGGCCCTCACCATAGTGGTGGTATGGGCCTGCTCAACTTTGAGGCCCATGCCGCCAAAATACTTAGAACCTGGATCGCTGCAATTATCAACCCCACAATCCAAGCCAAAACTGATCACGCATGGCCTGCTTCAACTTTTCCCACTCCCTGGGCCAGCAATCCTACCAACCACCATTCTCAGTTAAAATATCTTGCCTCGCATCCCTCTTCTACAGGCCCACATGGGACATCGCCACAGTTCAAACGATTTCTCCTCTCCATGAAGAGCGCTGAGTGGAGAATTAGCATCACTGGGCACACCGCCCAGAGGGGTCGCCCTACTCCCCGCTTCAAACAGGAAGTACAAGGCCAAGCCATTCTGAACAATTTGATACCCAGGAGGTCCCATACCATGGCTAGAGTGAAATATCCGGACATGTTGGACATCCCATACTCCCTAGAAACCCAAAAAATCTGGAAGTACACCCATCACCCTCTTTTGCAGCCACAAATTCATTACCGTGTGTGATACTGCTTAAAACGAGTATACTGTACTGCAGAGCAATTTAACGCACCACACTCCTAATTTGTTGTGTGGACCAATATGGGACATTGGTCCACCGCCTGGAGGAGTGCCCACCATCAAAAGCGGTTTGCCGTGAGGTTCAGTGTCTTTTTTGTCAGGAGAAATCACAGACCTTCAGCCTCTTTAAGAACATCTTTACCTTGTACTTGAATTCCCATATACAAACTTCCCACCAAGACTTAATGGTTGCAATCTCTATGTGGACTATCCACACGGTTGCTTGGATGCCATTTCAGGATATACACCCACCCTCCAGGAAGCTGTACGCCTTTTCCAGTCGCACCTAATGGACCACTTTCAAGCATGGTTACTTGGTTATCTACCATTCCATCAATGACAGTTGATCTCATCCTGGTTTCCAGTATGGTTCATCACTTCAGACCATTTCCTACATATGTGCTCAATAGTGGAGCAAGCCTCTAGTCACGAAACCCTCTCCTTTTATTGGAGTTCCCTCTGACAGCAGGATACAGCATTAGCTTCTCTGGGGTGCCTCTAGCGTATATTAGTGCTTGATTGTTTTTACATATTGGAAGTGTTCATCTCATGGTTGGCCTTCCCCAAATAAAATTAAAATTCATTAGCTCAAAGGGAACTTCCCGCTCCCTTCCTTAAAGCAAGAGCCCATGGAGATCTTGGTATAAATATATTATATAAAATTTTTTTCTATAATCACAATAGTAAAGTACATAAATGTATACCATTATAGATAATATTACTCTAAAAGTCTGCCCTTTTATAAATAGAATTAAGGGAATATTTCAAGAGAATTCGGTTCTCAACTCTTTTGTAGATGCTGCAATTGGAACATCAGCCATCGCCAATAAATCAACCCTCCATGAATTGCACAAACAAATGACGTATCTGCTAATCCAGCCCCCTAGTAAGATTCCATCACTGACTAGATTACAATCCATTTTATTTTGGACTTAGAGGTAACGTGTCTCACCACCCTCATCCAAACTGTCATATTAGCCCCATAAAGCTAGCAACCTGATTATGCAATAGACCTTAATCATTGATAGCAGGTCGCATTCCCTTTTAGGATAAACTGCAAGTTGCTGTCAACATAGGCGTTGCCAACGTCCAGCAACTACAATAAATCCTCTAATCAATCAGTGATAAGCTCTGATCAAATCATACAAAATAATTAGATTTTTAATTTTTTAATCAACAATTTAAACAGCTTATTAATTTTCAGAGATCTTTCTTAATCAAACATCATTAATCTGGTGGAATTGAATATAGAAGGATCAGTTAATATCCCAATAAAATTAAACCAAACAATAGTTATCATATCAGATGACAACTCTCATACTTGCTATGGTAACACACCCAGTAAATAGAGAAGACTTTTATATAAGCAGATTAAGCTGAATTATGTGGGAATACTGAGATTATCACACCCCACATATGACTAGTTATATAGTGAAAAAGAGAAATTTAGTTATGGTTGCCACATCAGCCCATGGTCATAATTTGCCATCTTAATATAATTTCAGCGGAGTTAGATCTTGTCCTCACTAGACGCTGATCATGCCCATTATTAGCAACTTAGTTCCTATTATCATTTTCTTAACCAATGCTGCCTCACTCAAGTATAGTTTTTATGACCAATTCTGTACCAGGACTATTTCAGTCATTCTCACTGATAATATGTCCTGGAAAGCCTGTATTACCCCAGGTTGGGCTACTATACCTCCACGTCATTTAAGGAGATTTTTGGAAGTTTCACTGATTTCTTAGTTCCTGTACTCCCCCTGTCGGGGATCTCCATTTTTGATAAGAGATGATCAACTAATCTTTCTTCTCATACCCCTTCACATGAACCCAGTTTTATCATGAGCTGATCCTGCCTAAGTTCACAGTCTTTATTAACGCCATCATAATTTATCCCCCTATTCCTCACATGACAACAAAGGTAAGAACACTGCCAGATTCTCTTTATTGCAATAAAAAATAAAAATTATTTATTAATTTAATTCTTTTTTACATTATTTTTTTTAAATTTAGTCCTTATTTTCCTGTTGCAATGAGATTTAACCTATTATCATTAGATTGGAGGTCCTTCTTTAGAGACTTAACCTGCAATTCTGGTTCAGAGAACCCATCTTGAGATATAACCAGAAAACATGGTTCAGCAGTCCAAAGTGATAATGTAATTATTTTTCTCCTAGTTCCAATACTTTAAGTACCTGGTTTAGAACCAGTTCTTTATATGCTTATCAGAAATGTCCTATAGTGTATAAGTATATATAACTATTTTAACAATAGTCTCAAAGGACCATCCATTGACCATTTGTTTCCAACTTGTCTCTAATTTCAACAGTTCTTAATCTTAATTCTTTCATCAAAAACTGTCTCTTGATCCTCTGTCAGAATCCCTGAAGCACCCATAAAATTGGATTGGTTGATTCAACCCTTTCAATTGAAGAAGGGGGAATGATCCTAAGACCTTACATTAGAAAATTAGCAGATTTAGGGCCCACCCATGATGAGAAAATTGGGTTTCTTCTGAGGCTTTTATCTAATTTTTGCAACAAGTCAAAATAAAAGGGGATGATTTCACCGTGAAGTTTGATTTGGTTGAAGCTTATGTCACAAAAGTAGGGAAAGACTGCGATGAAATCCAATATGATCGTGTGGATTGAAGCTAAATTCCTGCCAAGAGCACCAGCACAGAAATTGATCTGGAAAAGACCCTCAAAGGATAAAAAAAATTTGTTAGGAAACCTGCAAGATATGCAATCATTCTCTAACCCCTGATTAAAGCAAAAAGTTTGCCAACGTGAATCATAAATTGAGTCACCTACAATTTGAAAGCGGAGTCATAATGAAAAAGTCCTAGAGCTGTGGAGAAAACTCACGCGTCTTGTAAGAATTTTCTGCAGTCCACGCCCCTCAATTACCTCCAACTAATAATACCCAGTGCTCTGCTGATTATAGAATGGTAAGTTTTTCCATCAAATCCTTTATAAACCTTTAATTAAACCAAAATCGCATTAAGATATTAATAGTTTTTAACTACTATAGATGTCCCAAAGGAACAAACAAACCAATGGAGAGCACGCTCAAATTTGTATCAGTGATGATCATGACCATCATATTGGTTATTTCAGATATTGCCTCTTATAGCGTGGAAACTTTCAGAATTTATCCCCTACAGGTTTCACACGATGCTCCTGCTCAGAAGAATGACTATCTAGACTATCAAAATGATATGAACAATCAATCCATAAACTTAAATCATCATGATTATAAGAAACTGAAGACGTTAATTTGGAGGTCACTACTTGGGGAGACACCTTTGGGATTAACCCTGATGAAATGATCATCACCCTTTGGTGTCAAGTATGCATTTAAAAGAGTCGGGAGTATGGTCCAAATGCAAACCCAGGAGGGCAGACTGACCCATCACTCAATCCAACCCGCTCCAATCACAGAGAAAACGTAAATAAAAATTTATCAGATGCTACTTGAAGTGAAACTGTTTGAATCAAACCTGATGAATTGATTACCATACTATGTTATCAACCATGTTTTCAGATTATTCAGGAGTATGACATGAATACAAATCTCAGATGGATTTAACAGTCCCCTCTCGCTGACACTGGTAGTCTGACCCTCTACTTAAAGAGTGGTCCAGTTTACTATAGAGCTCAGCTTAGTGGTCAGGACTGGATTGGTGTTCATATAACTTACTTTCAACATTTATTCACGCATGGTTCTAATTAACACATCATCAGAACGGCGATTCCTTGTGGACTTTTTAATCTATCATGGGTATTAGAGACCCCAATGGAAGCCAACTCTTTCATGAACGTCAGTTGTCTGATATAATAATACAGAAATTTAACACTGCTCTCATGTTATTGGCATAAGATCTTCTGACCATGAGCTCTTCAACAGCTAAACAAAGCTTAAATAGACTTACTCGCGCTCTCCTGACCTGCTTGTCAAAAGAGACGTTATTAAGGCCATAAAACAGTACTACTTGTTCAAGAAGTGCAACTAAATCCCGCTTCAAGTACTCAAGCGTGAAACGTAATGGTGATAGGGACCACCACATGCTGCACAGATGAAGCGGCTCTCCAGGTTCTGGGAGTTCTGGCGGAGCTCAAATTTCACGCAACTTTAAATGAATTTACCAAGGCTTCTGAGGACCAACAATTCTTGGCCCTGTAGGTCGCCTTGGATGGCGAGGCCAAAATCTGGCCCACACCCATGTGTACCAAAATTCTCACATGGGGGAGTCACCTTCTTCACTATTTACAATTATTTTTGTCCATGGTAGCCACTCTAGTATAAGGCCACAACTCCTGTTACAATTTATTTCCACAACGAGAATTGGCCATGAGTTTGAGAACCACATTACAGCTTTTTATCAGCTTCAGAGTCCCTCCAACTACCAGAGGAAATTGCTTTTTTTGCGTTCAAAGCTTATTTTAACCAAATATTGAGATTTCGCATAGCATGGTGCAGTGGCCCACAAACCTTAAAGGGGAATACAAACCAGACCAGTAGATTGAGGCCCTTTCTTGAATCTGATCTACCAAAAAAGCCAGGCATCCTAAAGCCACACGTCCAGTACACCATCCAACCCCATCCACCTACAAGAATAGGGTACTCATAATATTTGACATTGATGGAAAATTGAACAAATGAGATGGATACAGAACAAGTTCCAGTAATAAGCAATGTACCTGAAACCGGTTAAGCGGAAATTGATCAGCATGATGTCTCCTCTAGTGTGCCAGAGGATTTGTCACTTAATCCTTACATACCTTTAATGGTTTGGGATGGAGAGGCACACTGCATTGATACCACACATCATGACTATCTTTTTTCCTATCACGAAAAATTATTTATTCTTCAGCTGGATTCCCCAAGGATTCTAGTAATTCAGGACAAACCACGCATAACTATTTATTGAACTTGGTCAGTGATGTATCAGACAGAGCTCCAGGAACCCTATTCATACCATTGGATTCATAGGCCCCCACATTGTCCCCCTACCAGATGGAAACAATGATACAAGTCGAGGAGGATCATCATTGCAATCCTATAATCAAGGACGTCAGCCACATACGCTCACTGTCAGACTCATCAGACCCCACATTAGTCCAACTCTCATACGCTTTTGTAGAAGTAATAACTTACCAATTTCTAACCCAATCACAGGATTATTATATGGTTGCAACCACCACCGCGGGAGTATGCGCCCTGAACAGCTTCAATAAATCAAATAATTCTTATTTCATGTTTGTCGTGGACATTACAGTGGGTTCCAGATGGACAGTGATGAATGTAATAGTTGGCATGGGCACATTGTGAAACTTTATCATTCTTAAAATGGTGCAGGCATTGGACCTGGCAGTTACCATGGGGGCTCCCATCAAGGGAGCCTCTAAGGTACCACTGGTTACCCTGCCTCTACGTAAGCCACTACACTCCTTTGCCCATGGGCACCATTTTATGCCAATTTCTCGGCAATTTCAGACCTACTCTACCCCATGATCTTGGGGGTAGGATGGTGCACCGACAGGTGGTTACAACCACCTCAAACGAATTATGCTAACTAACTCAACATACTATCACTTCAGCGAAATTCCCTTGCTCCCCAAGTTGGCAAAAGTAAACGCCTTGGTGGCCACGGTGGAATACTCCACTTTTAGTGTAGTATCCAAAATCCCTATGATGGCCTCAATATTGGAACCACACAAAGAGTTTTTTTGATGTGGACAAAGCAAACTGTTTGCCACCCCAAACTGAGTTAGACATTAACTACCATCTAACTGCGGACCTCATTGAGATCAATTGTCCAAAAAATCTATATACTGCCACCGTGGATCAGGCATTGAGTATTTATAGTTGATGAAATGATAGCCAAATGACGGCTGATAAAGAAAATTTCGCTGGTGCTGTCACCTGTGGTGTTTGCCAAAAACCTGATGGCACCTTAGGACCTTTTGTGGAAAATGCCAATTATTTAATGTCACAATATTGGATCCATTTCCCCTCCACTGGAGGCCGCAAAATACCAAGAAATTGACAAGTCTAAAGTATTCTCAAAATTGGATCTAGCCAACGCCTTCCACCAATTCTGAGTAAAGAAGGGCCCAGAGTGGTTGGTGGCGATCCTCACATGCCATAGCATATATCAGTTTAGGTCATTCCGTTCTGTTAAAAATGTTTCTACCATCTTCCAAAGGGTTATTTATCACACTTTAGCGACCATCGCTTTACATTCACAGTGGCGTATATCAATGACACCCTGGTCCATTCCCCTACATCAGAGCAACATGAGGAGGATTTGGTGGAAGTGGTGGCCTCTTTACAATGCGAAGGCATTCATGTGAAGCCATCAAAATGTGAGTTTTTCATAGATGAGGTGCAGTTCCTTGATAACATGGTACTTAAAGATGGGCACACTATTGCTTCCTTAAAATTGGAAACAGTACAGATGTGGGCAATACATACCACCCAGAATCAGCCTCGCAGTTTTATAGGATCTGTCACTTTTTTTAAAAAATTCATGTGAGAAATTTTGAAATGGCCGCTAGCTCAATCCACTGACGGGCAAAAACACGCCATTCATATGGATGCTGAATGTTAACGGGCCTTTGAAGCCGTCAAAAAGTATTCACTTTAGCACAAATTCTGAGACATCTGGAAGGTGCTAAATCGTTTATTATAGCTTGTGATGCCTCTGTCATGGCCGTGGGGCAGTATTGCTACATGATCATGACATCAGCGACAATCTGTTGTCATATTTCTTTAGAAAATCCATGGGAACCAGATGATTGTGGCAATTTATGATAAAAAGTTGGCTGTATTATCATGAGCAAAGATGCACTGATGGTATTTGCTACATGGAGTAAAGCACACAGTGACAGTGCACACCAATCACAAATCACTTATCTAATATTGCAAGCTGAAGAAATTGGCGCACAGACTAACCAGAACCCATGGTGACCTGCGTAACTTCAACTTAAATATGATTCATTAAAAACCCTACACACATATTACTGGACATACTGAGCAGAAGCCAAGCAATCAAAGCTGACCCCTAGGAAGGGTTGAGTTATTTATGGTGAATCCACCTGAACAATTGTTGTCTGAGCCATCATAGGTGTCAGCAACCGTTTCTACCATTGTGATCCCCTCAACATCCACAACCCTACCCCTCCCAATGGTCATAACTGAGCCCTTCAAACTACACCGTGGCCCCACATGACTGGACATATCTGAGCCAAGCCCTACAATCAGCATCGATGGTTCCCTCCTGGACGCAGTACTGGATGTGCAATTAGAAATCATTGAAGGACAAGCGCTAAAAATCAAATAAATGCGAGAAAAAGCCCCTTTCCTGGTACTCAAAAAAGCTAGGGTAATCTATTTCCAGGTTTGCATATGGGTGCTCAAAAGTTTACATCCCCAAGTCATAAAGGAAAATCATGACCCTCTGACAATAGACACTTAGGAGAAGAGAAGACTAACACCCTGATAAAAGAACATAATACTGAAATGGATTGACATTAGAGTTGCTTTGGATAAAACGTTTTCTAACCTGTGCACAATCCAAACCTGACAGAATATTCTCTTTAAAATCATATAGCTTGACTCTTGGAAGATTAAAGCTCATTTTTGCTTTATTATTTAACTGCACAGATTATTGATAAAATTAGTCATTTATGTGACTGAATAACCAGGGCATTAAATGTATGAAGACTATTTAACTAAGTTGAGAGCGCTTAAAGCAAAGTTAATTATAAGGTCCAACGCTAAACAGGTGAAGCTTCATCTTGAAGATATCTTTAAACTGGTAAGTATTCATTCCAATTCTCTTCACGCAGAGTTAGGTGGAGATCTGATAACAAACAAACAACCTAAGTATATGTAATCCTTGCTTTATTATCACAAGAGTGAATTATAAAACCAATGTATAAATAAGTTTGTTTTTATATAAACTAAGATTTGCTTTATTAGGAAAATATTGGGGGGTTTATAATACAACTGGCGCACAGCTTTTCAGCTGCTCTTTGTTAAATAATTTTTATTTTACAAAATTTTTAGCCCTAGAAATTGACTTATGGATACTGGTGGGTTCTTTTGCCTTAATTAATTTTCAATAGTGTAATCATTGTTGTTTAGCAATTATTTATTAGTGTCAGGAGTCGGACAACAATTTATTAGAGGCCCACGTTTCCTAATTGCGCCTACTACCACTGTAACAGCTGTTAGCGCTTTGGTAGTTTTGAAAATCACCTTTATCGTCTGATCATAATGATTTATCATAGTGAATCTGACCAATATTGTTGGGGATGATCCCCAAAAAACTACTAATTAAAAAAATCATTGTATCATAATCATTGTTTTATTTAACTAATACTTTAGTCAGAAATCATTGATAAAAATTAGATTGTGATACTAATTCTCAAAATTATCAATCTATTAGCGGGATTAAAAAAGTGACTATAAAATATCAACGCTGTGCAAAATGAGCTTTTACATCCACTGCAATAAGCAGCAGGACTATGTACACATGTATTAGTTGACTTCATAGTCTGTCTACCCATTTTAAAAGGGTTTGATGTGACCATGGTATTTGTTGTAAGTCTTGGGAAGAAACCACTCCATCTGGACTGGGATCAATTACCATTCCACTCAAAAAATGGCCAGAAGCCTACACCTGTGACTCTCACCTCCCATGATAATTTAGCCCATGTGATGGATGAGAGTTGGGAAACGGTATACCCTCTAGGAGTTGCATCCCTCCTTCCAGTGGCCTCTCCACTGAGTTGGTAGAGAATATTTGAAGATTTTACAGGAAGTGGCAAAATTACACCAAATGCCTTAAATCTGCTGAGATTCCCCCATTACATCCAGAACACACCTGTTCCCAACAGGTATGGAGGTGGCTAACCCCTTCCCCACAATCTGGGCTCAGCCTATGTGGCTTGGCCTTGGGCGCAACCTGCCAAACGTCCAAAACGTCGACGCCATAGCAAATGCTTGCACACAAAGAAAATATTTAAATTTTTTTAATGAGTATAAAACTAAATTCAGCTAAGCCGTTTGGAACCAGGTTTGTTGGAAATTAGGTCTGGGAACCCAATTTGAAAGCTTGGGTCAAATACATGCTTGATGGCAGTTACATTTGCATCTCAATTTTACCCAGTGAGCTTATTACAGCAGTCCCCAACAGATACCTCTGTTGCTCCAACTTTTTTACTTTATTTCCCTTTGAATTCAATAAAAATCTCGAAGAAATCCAATACTCTGACTTTAAAATACTATGTTGAAAAATTAAACTGGTGATAATTCCCAATATCAGCATCTCCTGGCTGGTCCTCTTGGCCAGTTTCATTTTATTTTACACTTAAATTGGACGGTTATGCTCATGGCATTCTGGTTTGGGTTCTGGGTGATAACTCAACTGGAGTTCCAGGCCAATCAAAGCATTATTATCAGTACGCTCCATGACAGTTATTAACATATTCACCAGATATGGATTGTTCATCCCATGCTTAGCTACAAATATGACGGAAGACATGGCTCAGTTATTTGTAACCAATGTCTTCACCATGTTTGAGTATGGCATGAGATAATCAGAGATAGAGGACCACAGTTTTCATCAAAATTTTGGGATGACCTGTGAAAAACTCTGCATATCAAACCATGCTAATTTTCAGCTCATCACCCCCATTCTGAAGGACAAACTAAGCGGACTAACCAGTCCCTTGAAAAGACCTCCAAAGCTTGCCTCCGTTACCCAGGATACAAGGATAAGCGACTTAACCTTTGCCCTGTACTTTTAGAACTAAGCACTTCATGCCTCTACAGGAATGTCTCCACTGTATGAAAACTTAGAATACAATCCTGATTTAACAATCAGGCCCTGGATATATGCAAACATTCCCATGGCGGACAACTCTGCAACAAACATCCAGAAAATACATCAGCAGGCTCAGAGGAAATTGATGAAATCCTCTCCAGGATACCCAGCAGTTTGACAATTAAAAGCGGAGAGCGGCGTCCAAATATCAGCTATTTAATTGGTGATGGTGGTCATAAAAAATCTTAATCTCAAGGTGCCCTGCTGCAAACTTTATGAAAGAGGGCAAAACAGTCCTCAGCAAGATTTTAAATAATGGAACTTTTATGTGAATTTATGCCCGCACTGGAAAATTCACAAATATTCACACATCAGCGCTGTCACTGTTCAAAGGCAAAAAACAGCAAGAGATTAAACCACTATTAATAGAGTGACTGCCAGAATTTGAGGTGTAGGAGATTTTTGGTTCAATAAAAACAGATGGGTAATCCAGTATCTTGTGGCATGGAAAGGGTACCCCACCTACGCTAACAGTTGGATTATTGCTCACATTTTTAACAATTATCAGTATCTATCTTAAATTTCTATAAAAAACCCCGCTGTCCCGGCGACCACTGCTATAAAACCTCAGTCCATTGCAGCCATTAAGCTGCCCATACCAAACAAGAACTATGCTCTTGTACGGGCTCCATAAGGTAGGTAGACCCTATCCTTTTATGAAATGGTAATGTAAGGATTCCTGCCGCACCCATGAAATTTATCAGTGATTATCTCATTTTTATTAAAAAAGGGGAATCATCCCAATCCTTATGTTAGAAAAATTGCAGATATTCAAACATGTTGAACCCTGATTGAAGCAAAAAAAGGCAACAGGAACCACAAATTGATGCACCTGCAATGTGCAAGACAAGTCATGACACAAAAGTCCCAGCATTGAGGAGAAGACTCAGGCATCCTTTCCTTTAGAAAAATTCTACAGTCCCCGCCCCATAACGACCTCCAACTATAAAGACTCAGTGCTCTGCTGATGGTTGAGTGCTGGGTTGTTTCGTCATATCCTTAATAAACCTTAATTTCGCCAAATTTTTAAGCTTTTATAATTTATAATTTATTTTGCTGTCCAAAAGGAACCACCCAAACCATTGGAGTTCCGCACTCATTTATATTAGTAATGATTGTATCTGTCACATTAGTTATTTTAGATATTGCCTCTCTCAGCGTGGAAACCAATGATAGTCATCCCCTATGAGTACCACATGATGCTCCTTCTCAGAAGAACGATATCTAGAGTATCAAAATGAGCGGAATGATCAATCTCTCGATGTAATCCATCATGATAATGATGAAAGAAAAAGCACTAATTTGGTGGTCACTACTCAGGGAGACACAGTTGACAAAACCAACAAAACAATTATCAGCCCTCAGTACCTAGTGCACTTTTAAATTAGTCTGGATTACAACCTGAAATTCAAAGTTGGGGGCAGATTGAAACATCACTCATTCTAGTCTGCCTCAATCGTTGAGGAAAAGGAAGAAAATTTTGCAGATGCAATCAAAATTGAAACTGTTGGAAATAAACCTAATTAACAATTGCCACCTACATTATCAAGAGCATATTTAAATGAGTTGAGGATATGACCTGAATGCAAATGTCAGATGGACGGATTAGTCCCCTCATGCTGACACTGGTAGTTTGACCTTCATACTTAAAGCGTGGTCAAAATTACTATCAGTGCTCATTTAGTAGTCAGGGTGGGAATGACATTCATAGACCAATACTTTTAAAATTTATCTTCGCGTGGTTCTTATTCATGCATCATTTGCATGGTGATGCCTTGTGGTCTTTGGATCCTATCATGGGTATTGGAGTACCCCCCAATGGAAGCCAAGACTTTTCTTGGCACGTTAATTGTATGACACTCAGGTATCATAATATGCAACTCAATCGTTAATCACCAAGTCTAGAAAACAGATTTTTCGTTTTTATCTGAAATTAGATTTTTCAGCCTTATCCACCTTGTTTGACACTAAATCAATATGCTGACATATCAGGATATGATTCCCTAGCAGTATGGATTGATATGAAATTTTTAGCTACATTAAACTTCAACTTTTGTTGATTTTATATTCTCAGCATTTTGTGCTTTTTATGTTAATTGACTAGCAAATGGATGATATCTTTACTTTACAATTTCTGTATCAATCACCTTCAATTTTGAGGTTGCATCTCATAAAAACCTTTATACACAACATTGAAACCCATTCCAAAGTTCCTCTCTTGGGTCCTCTACAAATAAATTTTTATATTCTCCATCTGGCAGATATCTAATGAGATAGGTTGATTAAGCGCTAGACTCTCTGCATCTAGACTGTTATATCCTTTTTCCTAAATCTTAAGCAGTTTCCTCCTCTTAATTAAAACAAGATTTTTCCCTCTTGGATTCATCCCCCACATTGGGCAGAAAAATGTTAGGAGCACCAAATTTATGATAGAATGTTTTCAATTTATTTTTCCATTTAACACATCAATTTCTTCCCTGCTAAAACCTGATTCTGCTGATTGGAAAATTTACATATTTTACATCTAATAATTCTTCCATAATCTAATACTCATTGTCCAGAATTATTTCAAAAATTGATTAGCGCATTAAACGTCAGGCCCAACTTTTTCATTTATTCCACCATCTGTGATGTGGAAGTTCTATTTTTCAGTGCCAAAACCATGGAACAATGCAGATATCTTTAGGAAAATTTCTGTCTTTATTGCTATCTGCGAATTTGGCATATGTTAATAATTTTTCTCCTGCCAGGATTTGAGCTTCAAGATAAAATCATATGACATAAATGGCTAATGTTTCATCCTTCTCTATTTAACCATGCAAACAACTAAATAAAGTTAGCCATCTATGCAGGACTACCAAACTCAGTCATGATTGCTTCTTTAGCATCGATGTACATCCTATTGTCTTTGTTAAGATGTAACAACACTAATTTTGACATTCATTTTTAGCAGTTCATCAAGGTTACTATTTTGTCAGCCTTTATATTTAATAATCATTATTTTGATTGTAAAATTCTGGTGTATAATCCCAGTGAAATCTAAGAAATTTTAGCATATTTTGAATTTCTTCTGTTACTACTGTGGCAGAAGGTTTTTACTTAGCACCTGACTAATGATATGTGTTCTTTAGGGTCATCTCCAAAAATGCAGCAAAAGCTACAAGTATGTTTTTTTTAGTACTAGATGGTCCCAAAGCTACAGGTATGTCTCTCAAAAGTTGTACTTTCCCAGCTAGCTAATATGCATCTCATTAATGGCTTCATTCTCCTCCATCTGGGCACAATTACATTGGTGCTTTTTAAAATTAAAATAATTCGAGGTGGGTCGACCTTGGGACAAATATACCACACCGAGAACGTTTTCTAGCCAGTACAGGTTTCGAACTCAAAACCTGCACTAGGGGTGGAAGCAGTTTTACCCGCTCGGCTAACCACCCCTACATTGGTGCTTTTTGAGTTCTTATAGCAGTTTAGGATCTGTGCTACGTTCTCCTGTATCTGAGATAAGAATTATCTATTCAATTCCTGTTGAGTTTTCTGAAGTAACTTTTTGATTTATTTAGTATCCTTCCATTTCAAGATGTCCTTACCATAGAGATCATTATTGACCTATGCGACTTGTCCTATTTCCTCCTTGGCTTTAAACACTTGCTATTCTAAATTAGTTAGATTGGCTTGTGCACCAAGTCAGCATATACTTTTTAATGGCTTCCCAATTTTTATCTACAGCTTCCAAAGTTCATTCTTATATGAAATACTGCTAACACTTTTTCTGTAATATTTGGACTAAAACTCAACTTTCCATTGTATTGAGCACCAAATGTAAACTTTTCTAAATTACTGCACAGGTTTGGATGTGTGTGGTGAATAGCTTATTGATATATAATCAGATAGTTTTTGAATGGTTATAGTATGAGGATTAGTATCCAGATGATATATTGCAACCAAAGGTATCGCTTTTGCTCAAGTTTCTCCTCAGGACAGGTATTGGCAAACTGTTTCAACCAACGTGAAGATATTTAGAATGTATCCAGACAATAAGGGAAATCTAATCCCAAAAACTCATCCTCTAGATTTTTCAACTTCTGGATATAAGGGAATTTTTCCTTACAACGAAACTTACTCTATTATTAGAAAGTTCAGTGGTCTAAGGGAACTTCTCTCTATTAACGCAGGCGACCACATAGAACTTGATAGCATATAGAAAAAGGATCAACATCCTTCATCTCTAATCCCAAGAGTAAAGTGCCAAGATGTATAACAGTCTAAATACTATTACAATACAAGTCTGCCTTTTTTATCAATAAAATCAAGAAGTATATATAGGGATTTGATGACTAACATTTTAGTTGGCGCCTTAATTGGAATGGCAGCCATCACCAATGAATTAAACCCTCCACAAATCGCATTAATGATGAATGATGCATCTGCTCATCCATCCACCTAGTAAGTATCCACTTCCCACTAGATTACAATCTGAAGGGGTTGAATTTTAATAGTATCATGTACCAATGCCCTCAAACAACCCCAGCTCTAACCCATAAAGCTGGCAAATTGCTTAGGTAATAGGATTTTACCATCAATCTCATGTTACATTGCTCTTTTAGGATAACCTGCAAGTTGATGTTAACAAAAGCGTTGCTAAAGTCATGCAATTACAATAAGCCCTTAATTGATTGGCAACTAACTTCAATTGACTCAAACAAGACAATTTATCATATATGGCTAAAAAAATAATCAAAAAACTTGTTATTTGTTGAGTATCCATCAATGAAACTTCAGCAATCTTGAGGAATCAAGTCCTTACTAATTTCAATATCACATTTACAAAAACCAAACAATAATTATCATATCCTATGATAACTCTCATATCTTCTAAAGTAACTCACCATAGTGCATGAAGCAGGAATTTATATAATTGAAGTTGGATTATGTTGGCATGCTGAGATACCAACACCCCTTTAAAATCCTTAATCATGTCATATATATTTAATACACACATTAAAGCTGAACATAATCTTGCTATTAATTTAAGGTCTTCAACAAGGCCCAAATTGCATTTTTTAACCCTCCCTTTGTACACCTTGCACCTCATATTCAGATGCCCCATAATTTTGCTTTCTACATTACTCAGGGCCATAGATGGTATATGTTTAGGTCTCAAAACCTATCCAGAATACCCCTCCACTTCTGACATGGTAGTTTAGTGGCATTTGTGTTTTCCACCTAGATGGTAGTGCTTTTTTGTTAGAAACATTTCAGAATTTCATTAATCATTTAGATATTTGTTTGTTTTAAATCTATGAGCAATTTAGTATTTTCATACCCTGGTTTACTACCTAAAATAAACGAAATATAAGCTAACCTGGGGGTAATAAAATTATTTATAACTAGCTTTTTTCCCAACTTTCTTGGGTTTATAAAATTTACAAGTTGATTCTATTTGATATTTTTGTTTTTATAATGGTAGATCAACATCAAATAGGTTTATAAACCATTAACCCTACAAATTAACTAAATAAACAACCATTAAGCCAAAGCAAATTGACGTGACATATTTACTACAAAAATATAAACAACTCAGTTAAAACCAATTGATTCTAACAAATTAACTAAATCATCATCCATTTTGACAAAACCATACTTTTTAGTTTTATATAGATTAACAATAGCAGATATACGCATAAAAGAAACCAACATCCTTCTTAATTTAACTCCATATTATTAATTAAACAACATAATAGTATGATCAAAATAATGCTTATACTAACCAGAATATGTATAAACCTGTAAGAAAGTTTTGCCCACATTAGCTTTTGGTTACTAGACTTTTTCTAATGAGCTCCATATCATTATTTATTCATTATAAATAAAAATAAAACATGAGAAAACTAATGGAGAAAATTGGTTTTTGGCTGGAATAAAAAAGGCTATGATCAGATGCAATTATTAGGTGAGCTCTGCCGACCAAGAGTAGTTGTAAATCCCCTTTGCTAGCCAAGGTTTTAGAATTGACAGGTTTATAATCCATCAGAGCTTGATTTTATAAGTTTCCTCGTCATCTTTGAAAATTGATTTGGTATCAAATGCTAAGAATTCAGCTTTGATACATCCCAGAAAGAGCAAAAAATGTGATCCACACAAGTTGATTATAAAAATTCTTTTTGCTTTTAGTGCCATACTTTTGTAATGGATGCGCTCATGACTCAATTGCTTAGCCATTTTTGCTAAGTGTATTACCCATATGCAATAGTGTTACAAAAAGACTCAGAACTTGATCTTTTGTTTTTAGCAATTTTGTAAATAATAGGTCCTGTGAGGGGTGTAAATCTAGCAGCGACTGTATTCTGGATAGTAATAGCCACGTTGAGTAGCGGTATTTACTTATTATGACACATGCAAAAATTTATGACAGATTTCTGACTCGCTTTCAGTGCATACTGGGCAATCCTTAAAATGGGTAATCTGGGATGCAGTGTATGTCAGTCCTAATGGCCTGGTGTGATTCACCAAGTGTGAATACTGGTTAGAGATTATCAGTTTATGATTAAGGCTCAATTTCAACTTCCTAAGTTGTATTTGATATTGTGCCCCTACTCCACTTAGTAATTAAAGATGCACGGTTAAGTGGTGGGTCCAGCAGTGGTTTTGAAGCGTTTCCCACTTAGTTTTGTCAATTCTAAAAAAAGGTTTTTATCAACCTTATAAATAAATTGAATTCTAATTTAATTTTGATCTCTCACGCTGTTGTGTTCATCACAGATTTTCAGGATTTGATATCCCATAAACAATTGTCAGTTATCACACCATAATTTTGAATGGCCAGTTACCTAGTTGGACCATTCAGTTGCATATCTACCATATATAGAAGTTTTCATCTAGGAAAACAGCTTGGGTGCGCCACCATCCATTCCATTAGTGAGCACAATGAGATGGTTTTAGGTACTTTATGGATCTGATCCCAGATGATTCCTCATACTAAATACTAGCAGCGCATATGCATCTGCTTCATTTGGTTAAATGAGTTAGTCCATATCTGCTAGCTGTTAGTTTTGAAATTGATGAGGCGCATACCCCCTTCTTGTTTAAACTTGAACAGATTTTTGAGTGTGATCAGTGCCAATTTTCGTTAGTTTTAAAGGAAAGTGAATATAAGCAACTTTGTCTTGCACTCCAGCGTCAGGCACATTGTCAGCACATGGCTTAAGTACCGGAGCTTTGAGAGGTAGAAGACATTAAATTTCTTACAATTTTCCTTTGATTTTTGCTGTGTACTTCCAGTAGGTTATTTAGGCATACTGCAGGTAAGCACCAGATTTTCTATCATTCTAACCACTCATCCCAACTCATTAATATATTCAAGGATGCAAAACGTCTTCATGGGATGTAGGATGTGAGGCTGGAGGGTGGATTGAATTTTGGGTTACCAATCTTGACTATGGCAGCCTTATCAATAAAACTTTTGCATTAGATGCCTATTGATAGGAGCTGAGAAACTCTATGGCGCCCTGAAGGGCATATATGCAGCTAATCTTTACCACCATGTCATCAGCAAAGGATTGTATCTTGTTGAGTTATTGGTTAGGGTGTATTGTACCCTGAAGCTTTATCTTACTGCTGCCAACAGGATATTAGCAGCAATTTTGAAAAGGGTTGATGACTTGAGATCACCTTGAAAAAAACTTCACAATAGTAATTGAGTCAATTAGACTGTTGGCTATAATAAACTTACTGTAAGTCCTGAGTACAAGGTGGTGATTCAAGATTAGATTGTTAAGGATTTCAACTACTCACACGCTTCTTGTAAGAATGACCACAGTACCCAAATGTATGTCTTCTCCATGGCTAAGAATATGAGTTAGCCATCCACAGATCCTCACGTGTCCTGCAGAAGGTTTTTATTGAGCTTATAGTCTTTTCTATATTCTTCCCTTTGATAAACCTGTGTTGGGCTTTGTGAAGTGTATGCGGTTTTTTGAGCATCAGGAATTCTGATAAATACTTGCATTAGGAGCTTATAATCAATTTTTGGAGGCTACTGAGAGCCAGTTGTGAAGGTTATATAAGAAAACATTCTTATAAAGGAGCACAATTTGAGTCTCTTGGCCCCTGGGATTTAATTACCAGTTCTCAGGCAGTGGCGTATAGGTGGGAGGGTTCCAGAGCAATGATGCTTGAATTAACAAGGAGAATCTTTATGCATATGATGTCAGGGCCAGGAACCTTTTCTTTAAGAAACTTCTTTAGCGCTCACTTAACTTCTACAATGGTTATTTTAGTTATTAGATTCTGAGTGTTTGGTCAAACATTCCTGTAGCAAAAGCTTGGATAGGTCAATAAGGGTTTTAGTTGAAATCCCCAGAATTTTCGGTATCAGAAAGGCTTGACATAAAACGCTCAATCTCATGTTTAATAATCATTGGGTTGGTGGAACTTTGTCAGATGGTGCCTTGACCTGCCATACCTTGGCCTAATTCTTTCTTTACATGAGGCTTTCAATGTTTCCCTTTGATCATCATCTCAACAGGATTAGTTTCAGTAGGTGGAAATTGTTTAGCATTTGTAGTCCTATTTTTCAGTAGAGTGTTTGGAATTACATACGCATCTTCCAGTAGTCAATCCACCAGTATTAGTTGTCCCTCCACATAAGCCTCAGGGCTGCCAGGTCATCTTTCAGTTTATCACAGTGTTAGTTCAATTTTAAATCTTGTGCTTCTTGTACTTTGTTCTGTCACATTATGGTTTCTCCTTGATTCTTACCCATTAATTGAGGTGATACATCCCAGGTTGTCTTTTCAGATGAAAAATGATGCAATTAAAACTTCTTTTGATGGTTTGCGTATTTGGCGTCACTCAGCATTTTAAAGATCTGCCACAAGTGCTGCTTTAAGATTCAAACAGATTGAGGGCAACAAAAATGATTATATGTTCGCACTCCACATTGACGCTGACCTCACTGTTTGAGGTCATCAGCTTTAGGTCAAATGGGACTAGAACTTTTTTGCTGGGTAAGCTCATTAGCTCACCGTTGCAGTCACACATCCAACTTGTAAGGTTCGCAGGGTCATCGTCCTATTTAACTTTTGTGAGTCACATCCTCAAGATCACTAGATAATATAGCATATCATCAGCCTTATAGTTGGGTCATTTTCATCTCAGGAAAATGTCACCGCTTGTTTTCATCCAGCATCTAAGGTCTCCATCAATTAAATATCCTCCTCAGGTTGTAATTCTGGGAGAAAGTATTAGAAAAAGTCCGCTCTCTTGGGGTTGGTGATACACAAGCTGCAATCACCAGGAGGTTCTTTATGGCGTCCTTTTTGTGGGCCTTATTCACTAGGATCCTGCCAGCATGCTTCTCTTCAACAAAATCTAGGTTGGGATCTACTTTGTTGCAATGACGGTGAGGTGATTCATCCATAGTGCTTGGCAGCCAATCTGGTGGGACTACAGGTGATTTTTGTGTTGCTGATTAAACTTAGTACCATTGTTTTTTGGCTGTGGGTTTAGGTCTAAAAAATAAACAATAAATCTATTCTATAACTAAAATTAAATTGTGCGTCTTATTAACCTTATCTGAATGTTAGCCATCCCGCTAGCATTTATGACCACTATAATTAATCTGGATGCACAACACATGGGTATGTAACTTTCTGGGCTACGGATGGAGTCACAAACATTTGTTTGTTTTTAGTGGTGGTAGACACAAAAACTGGGCGATGTGGTGGAGATAATGGCGAGGCTGTTCTTTGTAACATTTATTACCAGAATTTTTTGTATTAAGAACTCTCTAAACATTTCCATTTCTTAAATCATTTTTGCATTAGCTTATCTTATAATGTGTGCTTCGCATTTATAGGTGAGGATTAAGCGGCTCTTTTGGCAGGGACGCCAGATGATTATTGTCGTCACTAGTAGGTTTTAAACAGAATTGGTATTTTAGCCCTTTATTTGAATAATTGACTTTTATGACTTACTAGAAAAAGGTTTCTCAGTGGAAGGCTTACCAGAGTTAGGCTTTTCAACATTGAATGTCATTTTCACAGTATTCTTCACTCTATATTGATTTTCAGGCGATTTTTTGGCCCCAAATTTTTCCAGCGCTCTTAATCTTTTTGTTCCCAATCCGCCTTGGTTGAGTGGGGCGTTCTAAGTTTAGGCTCACTACCTTTTCCATTTTGAAGGCCTCTGGAATTGGGCTCATATAAGACTCGTTTTCAACCTTGGGCTGCTTTTCTGTTTCCTGCTCCAATGCCTTTTGTGGTTGGCATCAAATTATTTTGTTGGCGTTTATATCTGAAATCTCCTAGAGATTGCGTCGATTCTAAACCATGGCTTATTCCAGAGGAAGGTTTCAACTGACCTTTTTGATCCCTCTTATGGGATTTTAATTGAATTGATGGGACATTTTCCCATTTTATAATGGCACCTAGCCATATTATGACCTGTTTGATAGCATAACTAGCATGCTTGCTTTACGTCATCTAGTTTAACATAAACTATTTTACTGAGATTTGGGAAGCACATGGACCGGGGAGGGCGATTTTGTTAGCCTTTATCCAGAGATCCAGTTCCTAAAGCGCTTTTTCTATGCAGAGATTAAAGCATTTGGCGATATATTTGCTTATAGCTTTGTGAAACTTCCAAACTTCATCTTAACTGTTACCTGATTCAGATCGCTTTGACTCCCATTAATTCTCATGGTATATTGACAAGTTTTAAAAGTAGCCCACCATGTTGTTTATTTTGCATAATGGGTCATATCTATTCTCAGGTTATTGGCCAAAATGCCTGTACTCTGCCCTCCCCTCTTACTTTCATTTAATTTATTAAAATAAATTATGGAGTTTTACTAAAAAATATCTATTATCAGGTAAGTGCCCTTAATAAGATTTTCACTTCTATGAGTATTTTGCGTCCAAACTTATTGGGAATCAAAATGTCAGTGTAGCACATTCTGGCACACAATGGTGATCATAATCTCCGCCTACAAGAACTTTAACTACTCTCAGTAGATAATCATTAATAAGTCAAACACTACTCCTATCAACCAGTTTGGGTGCACAATGATGGCATTACTTAGGTGCAACACTAGCACTTTGTTTAGAGAATATGACACTGATGAGGTTACAGATGAAGTCAATATGGTTGCTGACACTATTCTACAATTACTCTTTGCTATAGGTGGCTGTCACTTTGTACAACTTGTTTTTCAAGGAGTGTTTTAGTTCTAGGCGGTTGCACTCATTCATATCAAGTTTATTTTATTGATACTGAGTTCTAGAAAAGGGGCATCACCTTGGTGCATGTGTATGCCATACTTGCGGATATTGCAGGTCTTTGCCGCGCCAATCTCCAGGTCCTGCAGTCCTTGTGCTTTTCAGGACTAAAATCAAAACAATAACAATGGAGAGCAGCTTTGTGGCTGCACGGCTAGTAGAGATGTTGCTGGAAGATATTGTGGCGTTCAAGTGTTGCAGTATCCATTCTTTTATGGTTATGCTTTCCAAACAGGCGTTGATAAACAGCGTTCGAGTTCAGCTGGTTCTTCAGCCTCACACCATTGAAAGGACTGATGGGGTGAAGCCTTTTACATAGGGGGCGTCGAGGGAAGGTTTAGGAAAGATTTTCTTTCAGTTTTTAATTTCTTAAACTTGGATACCAGTCTGTAGCCAGTTTTGTCCAAGTTTGGGGGTTGTAACCCCACATATTGCAGATGCTTCCTGGGGCATGGTCTCATGTTTATTCCAAGTTTGGGAATTTTTATGGTTAAATCCTGATGCAATCCAGTCTTTCACTTTGGCTAAGAGGAGTGTAATCTGTCCACATGTTCATTTGTTTAAATTGAAAGTGTAGCCTCGTAGGGCCTTATGGATTTTCTTAGTCACATCCAGGTTAGCCCGTCAGTATTTGAAAAATACTGGTTGTGTGCAGGTCTAGTAGTTCATTTCCCCAGAAAAAATCATTTTTAACTCCAGTTGACATTTTTTATGATCAGCCCCAGAAGGGCCCTCATTCTACCGTCTTCTCCTTCATCCATCTGGCTTTATGCAAGCCAGATGCTGTGGCAGGTGGAATCTGAGTGTATGACCAGTGCAAGGCTTCAGTGGACTTAAAGCCGCTGCAAACCAATGTATTGCCCCTCAGGGATGAATGTATTATTATATCATTCTATTGATGTGTCAGCGGTGATAGTATGTTGTGCTCAGGTGTATACAATCTAAGCGTTTGTGAATAACTTAACCGTAGGAATCAAAATCCATTAACCATAGCCCCAAGTTTATAACTGAAGTAATACTTTGGTAGAAATTTCCGCCTTATTATACTATAGAGCGCTTTGGAGGTTAATCCTTGCTTTAAGGCAGGATTGGAGTTAACAGATTTGAGTCTTGTGGACAGCTGTTTTCAATGAATGGTGTCAATGGACTGCTTCATCCACTCTTGAGCACCCTCAGTGCAGACAACCACAAATCTAATGGAAATTTTCCAACTTGATTGGTATTTGTGTATTGAGCCATCTCTTTTCTGTGCCAGTAGAGAACTTGTTTTAACGCTATATGTTCATTGTCATGGGGTGATAGACTTCATTATCTAATGTTTTGCTATAGAGTAGGGGAATTGAAGGGCTTCCTGTTGCTTGATGTTGTGGGCAAAGGCGATTCTTTATGCAAGCATGTCTTTCTGAAACAGCGTATTTCACCAGGCGCATTATGGAGTAAATTACTGACTATTGCCTGGTTCATGTCAATAAAATTTTATTCTGTTTTATAAAAACTTTTGCTGTTTTTATTAATTCTTTTTATTGATTATATAACAAATATGAATCTAATCAAGATGCAACAGTTCTTTGATGGCGTTTCTTGCCTAGAGTGCTGAAAACTTAATGGTGGGGTAATTGTAAGTGGGGCATTTCACAAAAATGTTTTTTAAAATTTTTGGCTTTAGTCCACACCAAGCTAACTTAGCTAGGTCCAGTGCGAACATCACCCTGCATGGTAATTGAATTGTCATAATTCATTTCTTTATGGATATTGTTCCTGCCTGAGAGTTTTTGGATTTTTTGGTTTTGGTTTGTTGTTCCAGGGTCAAGTTGTCTTCAGTGCCCTGACAGCCAGCTTTGGAAGCTTCTCATAGGTTGGTTCTAGAGGTAAGGAGGATAGATCTGCTTTAGTATTATTAGCATTTTGTAAATCACATATTGATTTTGATCATCAGGTTTTGGTCATCTGGTGTCATTTTATAAAATTTATTATTTCCAAATCAATCGCAGGAGTGTTAGCTCAGTCATTTAAATTTGCTTGATTTTTTTTTCTAGTACTCTTGAGGTTACATTCAGCAGGCAGGTCTCCTACAGATGTTTTATCCTCACCTGGGTACTTTTTTATCTTGTAATTTGTATTTTGGTTGGCCATCCGTTTCTATGAGCCCTACTCTTTAATGTGATAGTACTTTACTAAATCTGTTTTGAATAAGTTGTTTTATTAATCTATAGATGCAGTAGGCCAATAAATGATAAATTACTCTTTTTATCTTTTTCTATATAACTTTTTTAATCTTTCAAATTAATGATTAGGTTCTAATTTACTGGTGTGCACAACTACACCCAGCTTTTTTTAACAATTAAACTATTAAACTTACTAAAACCATATTCTACTTGGCTAAAACCAATTAAATCAATAAATAATAACTAAAGCATCAATTATTTAGCCTAAACTAATTAAAGCTATCAAATCATCTAAACTTCACAAACCAATAATCAAAACAATTGAACCAATTAAAATTAAAACTCTACGCTTTTACCTGAAATCTTTGAGCCCATCAGATCAGCCAAAAAAACCACCAATAAGTCAATGTTGTATTTTAGGTGAGAAGATTCTTGCTGATGCCTTTATTACCTAAATTCAAAATCTAATCCAGGGTTTTTTGCACCACTATGATAAAAATAACAAAGCACTAATTAAACTAGAAGGTTGGTTTTTTATGTTTTTTTATTAGAAGCGTCAATGGGGTAAAAATATAACCCTCTTAGAAAGTTGGTCCTTAGTATTTAAAATGTCATGGATCAAATTTAGGACTGCTTAGTAAAGTCCAAATTAGGGAATATGGGTGTTTGACCTATATGAGCTCTTGAATCTGCGCTTGCTTTGAAGAAATGACCAATGGAGAGTCAAGAGCGGGTATGACATTTCCATGGACTTAGATTTTATAAATATGAGCCAGTTACCTTAGCGGAGAATAGTTGCACCTTGAGGACATGACCAAGGCTATAAAAGGCGGTATTCATGGTGTAGGTGGTTAAATTAAATTAGAAGTTGGCCGGGGAGGAACCATCAAAATACTCTCCTGATTTCACCGCATAGTTGGGGCAATTCTAACTATACAAACTTGGGCTAACTTCCCGAATAGTTAGTAAAAGTGTTACCCCAATTCAGGAGGTTCCACCGGTAATTGACTAGGGTCTTTTGGATGATATTTACATTATTCACCTCCAAACCATTCTTATTGATGCATCAGACTTGTAATTATCCAACATCACCAGATTTAAGAGTGTTAGGGGGAGAATAAGGCCGCAAGAACTATCCATGAACTTGGTAAACAGTCACTCCTGCAGCTAGGGATTTAATGATATAGCTATCTCCTCGCTTATAATTGACTACAAAAGGGCCTTTATGAATTGACCCGAAATTCTCACTTCTGGGAGTGATACAATTATGATAATACAATACCATATCCAACACTTGAAAGGAAGGGAGGGGCTTCCTATGCTCATTTGAAGCTACCCCTTCTTTGGTTACGCTTTATCTAGGTATATCATAGCATCAGACTTCAGCTGGATAATGCATTGTTACAATCTTTTAAGGGTTTTATCAGGATCATCTGTCCTACCAGAGAAGACGTCTTTTTCTAGAAGGGCTGGTACTCCAGGTACCTGACCATATAATATGCGAAAGGAAGACATTTAAGAATTTGATGGTAGTTGATATGTAGGCCATGAGGCACTAGGTAAGAATTGATCACAGTGTGGGGGATCAGAGCTTCAGAGCTGGCCATCTTTCTTCATATGGAAATCATGGTTCCATTTGCTATTTCCACAGTATAATTTGAGGAGGGGATGTAGGGGGCTGAAAAGTTGCTGCGTCCCCATGGAAGTGGTGAAAAGCTTTACCACACGCAAGGTGAAACATCTTCCCTTTTTCATATAGTAGGACCTTGGGAAAACCATGCTGGGTAAAAATATGTTGATGGAAGAAGTGGCGGTAGCTTTTTGTGATCAAAGCATGAAGAGCAACTGAATCAACCCATGTGGTGAAGTGATCAATGCCTACTATAATAAAGCGATTCCAGGTGGTAGTCTGAGGTAGCAGGCCTACCACATCCAAGCTTATTGTATGAAAGATTGTTGAGGCAGGGTGGGCTAATATTGTATACTTGGGTTTGTAACTGGATTGCTTCTTACAGATTAGGCAAGTATCCAGCACTTTCAAGAAAGACTCAATGATTCCCTCCCATTAATACCAATTCTCACCCGCTCATGAGTTTTACGCACTCCATTGTGCCCAAAATAGAATGGACCTCCATGATCATGGAAACTCGCTTGGAAGGTTGGAGATAAGGCGACCAATCTGCCCCTATTTTATTATATCACTTCTCACATTCCACCTTGGTGTTGCAGGAATGTTAGGCTAACATTTTCCAGACAGATTTATCCTTGGCTTTCCAGGCGTCAGGGGTCAAAAGGAGGTCGTGCATCTTCTTTGATTCCTATTATTCAGGTGAAGGGTAGGCGAAACAAGCCATCACTGTTCATATGACAGGTTCCAGCTTGGTGCTCAAATTCATATTGGAGGGTTGGAGCTTTAAGGCCAAGAGAGCCAGCCGCCCAAGTGGGATCCTTTATATTTTGTAACCACTCCAGGGAGGCGTGGTCAGTGACCACAGTGAATGAAGTTCCATATAGAAAAGGGCAGTAATATGTTACGGTCATCAGAACTGCAAGGCAACTCTTTTTTAGTGAGAATGTAATTGCATTCAGCCTTGGATAATGTCTTGCTGAAATAGGAGACAGGATTCACAACGTTATCGTCCAATTGAGCCAGAATGGCTACAACAGCATAGTCTGAGGCAATGGTAAACAGCATAAAAGGTTTACTATAATCATGATGGCGCAAGGTTTGCCATCGCTACATAAGCTTATTTAGCGTTTTAAAGCAGCCTTTTGTTCAGCATCCCAATTGAAAGGAGTTTTTTTTGCCAAGAGGCGGACAAGGGGCTCACTAAGTTGGGCGAATTTGGGGATGAATTGATGGTAATACCCCATCATGCCCAAGAACACCTGAATATCGCAGGGGTTTTGGGATCAGGAATCTTGGATATCGCCTCAACTTTATCTTGGAGAGGCTGGATTCCATCTGAGGATATGGATGAGCCCAGGAAGTCCAACTTCTTTTGGAAGAATATACATTTGAGGGCTTTAGCTTAATATGAAAGGCCCACAAGCGTTGGAAGACTTCCTTCAAGTGAAAAAAGGTGCTCATTGAATGTTCAAGAGAAGATGGTGATATTGTCAAGATATACGATTTATGCAACTAAGCTTCAGATCCTGAAAGATGTGGTTCATGACTTTCTGGAAAGTTGCAGGCGCATTTAACAACCTTTGTGGTAGTTGAGTAGGTTGGACAAGACCCTCACTGAAGATAAGCGCACACTTTTCTGTAAGGGGAGTGTCTATAACTCTTCTGTTTCCAGCGTGGGGTGCTCGGTGCACAGAGCCAATGCATGGAACATAGCCATTAGTACTAAAGTTACTAGCGTCCAGAAGATGGGTCTGGAACAGTAATAAATAAAACCAAGTAATGCGATTAGTAACCATCCAAACTCAACGCAGTGCACAATGAGTGAAGGGGTAAACGACCCAGGTTGGAGGGTACCAGGGCGAACCAATGGTGCGCATGTGGAAAATCTGATTGTATTCAAAATGGATTGGTTAATGAGGCGCGAGACCGTGAAGGGGTCCACGCACAGGATCATACATAATAACATTTAACAAAAATGGGAAAAATTGGGGAAGTCTTTTATTTTGGGAAGTCGACCAACAAGGAATGTTGGTTGGGGAAAACATATTAAAGCTTGGACGGGGGAATATGGGATGTGCTGCAAAGGCCCAAGCACTGACCCACCGATAGGTCAACACTGACATCCAAATTGGTGAAATAAGCCAAAAATGACTTTACTTGAGTGATCGATTTAAAGTTATATTTGACCCAAACGGTTGTTTCATAAATGAAATGGGTTTCAAAACCCCGTTCTTTGACAAACTGAATCAAACCATCCGCGTTAATTCAGTAAACCATTCGTTTTAACGCCTGGACCAATGTAAGGGGCTGGGCACTTGGCACCCCACTAATACCAACCTGGGCATATTTTGCCCTTACCCAGCGTTAGTCTAGGGTGTGCTTCAGGTCAGGGAGGGCCTGGAGCTTCACCTTCTGGGCCTCCTGGCGCCCAGCCTTACCTTTGGGGTTGATCCCCACTATGATGTCATGTGCACATGACATTACCCTCTCCTCCTGATGGGGCTCAACTCCCCCTCCAGGGGCTTGCGCAAGGGAAAAGTTCTTGTGGGCAGGGGCCAACTTCATGGCGGCAACGGTCAGTTTAAGTTGGGATCCAACAGCCTGAGGGAAACGCTTGTGTAAGGCTTCAATCAGATCTTGGGCATGCACACAGTCGCGCGCTGGAACCCAACTGTTCTCTGCAGCTCAAAGCCCTTCCAGTATACCAGGTACTCAAGTCTTCTTTTAACGCTGCAGGAGGCAACTATTTTTTCACCTCCCACTCTGGCACCCCATCTACAAGATAGTACTCAGGAGTCTCTGGTGGGGGGCCCTCAAACAACGTCAGTTTGCTCTCATGAAATACAGACAGAATCTGGAATGAGAGGGGAGATTTAGCTTGTATGAGGCATGGCCCACCTTTCCAACAACGTGGTAGGGGCCAATCCTCTTTAGTCCTAGATTCTTGCATGGCTGCTTGATAGGGATGTCATGAGCATCCAGCATCACGAGATCCCCTTCCTTGTATGTAGGACCCACTCAGCGCTTCCCATCAGCGTTCTCCTTATATAACTGCATAGCCACCTCCAAGCTTGTGGAAACCCCTGGTGTATTTTCTTGATAGTCTTGGAAATTCCACCACCACCTTAGCTTTAGATCCACAGCTGGGCTCCATGTTAAAGGTGGGGTTAAACCCATTCTTGGCGAAAAATTGAGAACAACCAATCGAAGAATGCAAAGTGTTGTTGTAGCTAAACTGGGCCATGGGAAGGTGAGAAGCCCAATCTGAATGATCCGCGGTGGTGTAGCACCACAGGAACTGTTCCAAGCATTGGTTCACTCGTTCAGTCTGCCCATCTGATTGGGGGTGATAGGCAGTTGGACGGCAGGGGCGAATCTGAAGAGCCTTACACAACTCTTCCCAAAGGATGGAGGTGAATTGGGGTCCCCAATCACATAATCTCCTGGAAAACCCCGTGGAGTGAAGACACATGGTTGATAAAAAGCCTAGCCATCTCCGCTGCGGTTATTGTGGTTCTGCAAGGAATGAAGTGGGCGAACTTCTTAAAACGGTCCACCACCACCATGATGGCATCATAACCATCAGAGACAGGTAGTTCCACAATGAAATCCACCAAGAGGGAAGTCCATGGCCCATCAGCCTTTTGGACTGGTACCAAAAACCCCGCTTAAGGTTGACGATTGGGTTTCATCTGGTTGCATACCAGGCACTCCTTACAATACTGCCCCACATGAGCAGGCAAGCCCTTCCAATTGTAGGTGTGGCGTATCAACTCCAAGATCTTTTCTTTCCCCGGATGACCAATGGTGATTCCATCATGATGGACCCAGATGATTTCCAGGCTCAGTGGTCCAGCAGGTACCCAAAGGCGTACCTGGAACCACAGCATCTCATCCCTTACATAATAGCCCATGGATAGATCCTCATGATTTGAAGCGCTCTTTGCAAGTACCATGGTATATTTTCCCGACAGCAGCTGAGAGAAAACGATCTTTCTGAACATACCATAAATCTCCGCGTTATCCAGAGGTGCAAACGCTGGCCTGTTAGCCAGGGGAGAGGGAAGTAGCGACAGAATTTTACTTGGAGGAATTATAACCTGTGTGTTGTGCACTGCTACCTCCTTGAGGTCAGGGGCTAAAGCAGGGTTGCGGCTCAAAGCATCCGCCAAACCATTATCCTTGCCCTTGATGAACTCATACATGAATGCAAATTGGGCAAGAGTCTCATGCCAACGGGTCTGCCGTGGGGTTAGGACATGAGGAGCGCGGTAGTACAGCAAGGCATGGTTGTCTGTATATATGCGGAATGGTTGGGTAGAGCCATGCAAGTGGTGACGCCAATGTGTCTGCGCCTCCACCACTTCTAGTAACTCCTTGCCGTTAACGGCATAATTCAACTCTGGAAAAGACATTTTCCTAGAAAAATACTCCACTGGATGCTCTATCCCATCTTCGCCTACTTGTAACAAGCTGGCCGCTATGGCGAAGTTAGAGGCATCAGTAGACACAATGAATTTCTTTGAAGAGTCAACATGGCGAAGAACCGACATGGACAACAGGGTGCACTTCACTGCTTGGAAAGCATCCTCCAAATGGGGGACCACTGAAGCACCTTGGCCCCGCTAGCCTTGTATGAGGGAGCCGCCACCTCATACATATCGGGAGTGAACTTCTTGAGGAACGTGCACATCCCAAAAAGCTCCTTAATTCCTTGACCAAGGTGGGGGTAGGCCACTCACGAATCGCCTTCTCCTTGTCAGGAGTTATCATTGTCCCTGGTCAAACATGACGTTGCCCAGAAACGTGACCTGGGACTTGAAGAACTCACACCTTATTATTTCTAACGTAAGGCTGGCTGCCTTTAACCGCTCCACCACCTGCCAAAGGTGGACTGCATGGGACTCCTGACCAGGAGAAAACACCAGGATATTATCCATGTAGGCAACCGCGCATACCCCTAATAGGTCCCCCAACGCTGCATCAATGCGGCGTTGAAAGATAGCAAGGGCATTCTTAATCCCAAAGGGCATGACCTGAAACTGAAGTATTCCTTTTCTGGTGAGGAAGGCGGTTAATCACTCCTGGATCTTCTTTATTTGGATCTGATTAAACGCATTGAGGCAATCCAGCTTGGAGAAGACCTTCACCTTCTCTACATAGCGCGCAATCTGTGAATCCAAAGGGATGGGGTGGAGATCTGGTACAGTGACGTTGTTAAGTTTCCCATAGTCCACACACTGGCGTAAAGTACCATCAGACTTCTCCACAAAAAGAGGTGGGAGCATACATGAAAGGTACGCTGAAAAATAGCACCTTTGGCTAACTGTTCCTTCACCCAAACATCCAACGCCTCTTCTTCCCGGACAGTCAATGGGCAAATAGGGGGAGAGATATGAACCAGATCCACCATTAGCTTGAAGTCACAATTGAACTCGGAGTGCTCAGGGAGTGCGTTGGCAGATGCTGCATCAAAAGAGTATTCCAAACCCTCCAAGAAAGAAGGTATAGGAATATCCACTGAGGGCTTCTGCATTGAGGTAAGGCGACAAGGGAGACAGTGGGGCCAGTGGGGCAATTTGCTCTGGGCGTTTCCTTCTGACAAAGGCACAACAAATTTGCGACCATTCTTCATGGTGAGGGACAGGGTATTATCCTTCAGATTGGTTCTAAAGTCAAACTTTCGCCACCACTCCACACCAAAAATGGTAGGGAACAGGAGGTTTTTGACCACACTGAAGTGATCAGACAAGTGGTACTTGCCAACCTGATAGTCCACAATCCCAATGATCTTCAGAGTAGGAGTACCTTGTGACGCCCCTCCACTAACCATATCACCTGGAAAGTAACTTAGTCCAAGGTATTCAGTTAGGTACTGATCCATAAAGTTCCCAGAAGCACCAGTATCCATCAGAATAGTGGTGCAAAGTTTCCCTAAAGGGGAGAAGAGGGTATCAGTCAGTAGAAAAAACCGGAATGGTCTTAATTTATGGTAGACAATGACAACAACTCACCAAAAATTTCTTCCGCTGGCTCAAGCAAGCCACCAGAGTATGTTTTGGCATCAAAAAAGGGGAGGGATAGTGGGCCACTCTTAATACTGAGGCCATATACCCCACCATGCCTTCTGCAGGTGCATATACTTTATCATATCTTAAACGGAGTTCTTTCTATGCTTCCTGAATTCCCCAGATCATGGTAGGAGTCAAACGAGGGTTCTTAGGGGTTATTTAATATTCTGGAATAGGGTTCTCATTCAAGCCATAATAGCTAAGAACTGGCACAGAGGATTGAATAGTATTATCATCATAAAACGCGTTTTCAGACGTGAACGACCCTATTCCCCTAATTGCAATGGAACGCCCAACGTTATCCAAGGCCAACACCCCCAGGCTCATCTGCGCCAATTCCACCAGCATCATTTGAATGCGCTGGCGAAGAAAAACTCATTTATTGGAATGGAGATGGATTAATCTGGCAGAAAGTCAGGGAATCATTTTTTTGGATATTGAAGCGTCCAAATCCACCAGGTATGAACACGAAGGGTGGATACTTTCCAGTTGGAGGCAATCATGATAACGCCGAGCTGTTCCAACCTCTGGGCAAAAGAGGAAACAGCAGTGCGGCTAATGACAGCTGAAGCCCACATTTGGCGCCCACTGTTTCCACTTCAGAAAAGTTCCACATGGAAAAACTTTATGCACATAAGAAAAAAGGGTTGGCCAACTAATTTAAGGAGAGTGTCTATAATTATCCTGTTTCCAGCGTGGTGGTGCTCGGTGCACAGAGCCAACGCATGGAAACTAGCTATTAGTAATAAAGTTACTAGCGTCCAGAAGAGGGGGCTGGAACAGTAATAACTAAAACCAAGTAATGCAATCAGGAACCATCCAAACACAACGCAGTGCACAAGGAGTGAAGGGGTAAATGACCCAGTTTGGAGGGTACCAGGGCGAACAAACGGTGCATATGTGGTAAATCTGATTGTGTTCAAAATGGATTGGTTAATGAGGCGCAAGACCTCAGCAAAGGGGTCTGAGCAGAGATTGTACATTATAACTTTTTAAAAAACGTGAAAAAACAGGGAAATCTTTTATTTGGGAAGTTGACAAACAAGGAATTTTGGTCAAGGAAAACATATTTAAGTTCAGACAGGGGAATATGGGATGTGCTGCAGAGGGCCCAAGCACTGACCCACCAATAGGGCAATGCTGCCATCCAAATTGGTGGAATAAGCCAAAACTGACTTCCCTCAAATGATCAATTGAAGTTGGATTCGATCTGAATGGGTTTCAAAACCCCGTTCCTTGACAAACTGAATTGAACCATCTGCATTGATTCAGTAAACTGTTGTTTTAACGCCTGGACCGACATAAGGGGCTGGAAACTTGGCACCCCACTAATACCAACTTGGGCATATTTGCCCTTACATAGCGTTGGTCTAGGGTGTGCCTCAGGTCAGGGAGGGCCTGGAGCTTCACCTTCTGGGCCTCCTGGCGCCCAGCCTTACCTTTGGGGTTGGTCCCAACTATGATGTCATGTGTACATGACATTTTCCTGGTTTTGCAGAGAAAGGTTCATCTGCTAGTATCTGATAGCCAAGACCATGGCAGAAAAGAACTTGAATCCAGAGTTGGTCCAGAGCGTTATCAATTTGGGGGCTGGGTAGCTGTCCTTCTTGGGGAGTTTATTCAGCTTGTGGTAGTGCATAACTACCAATGTCCATGATTCTTCTTTTTTATGAGCAATAGCGGAGATGACTAAGGGCTTTGAGAAGGCACCAGTAGCCCCGCGTCCAGTAACTATTGAAACTCTGTCCTCATCTGGAGCTTTTAAACTTTTGGTTTCTGAAAAGGCTTGGATTGAATAGGCTTGGCATCACCAACATCATTGGTGTGGCTCCAGCCCTTCATATGACCATAGTCAGTATTGGATTTAGAGAAAATATCACTATATGACTCCAGTAAGGAATAAACTCTATTAAACTCAGAGGGATTAAGATCATCAGAAATCTGAACGTTAAGCAAAACGCATATCATTTGGTCAGTGAGTAGTCCCATATCTAGCATAGACCCAATTTAATGGACTTGGTGGATGTCCTCAATGGGAAGCAACAGGGCTTTTTAATCGCCTGATGCTTCTTTACAACCATGTCCTTGTTAGTGAGATTCCCCATAAGAAGATTGATAGGTCGCTGGTAGGCAGGGTCTAGGATACCTTGCAACAGCTGAGGTTCCAAGGGGCTTATTCCATCAATGCTCGCTAAGTGCAGAAGGCAGTTGTGGGGGATTAGCATAGTAATTTTGGTGTCTAATCCTTTTGTTCACCAGCTTTAACTACTACCTCCTCTGACGCATACAAAGGAATGCCCTTTGAACCATCCACAGTCAGTCAGCTTTTTTGTTGTTCTTCCCGATGTGGTATAAGTAAGGATGAGGGCGGAAGAAGGATACTCAACTACGCATGTATATTCCTTCTTCTTAGGCTCATCATTTGTAAAGACAGGGGAACCTTGTAATTTAGAAGGGAGAGAAATCCTTGTTTCAAATTAATGATTCCTCCATACTCAATCATTAATTGCGTGCCAATATTAAGGTTGTATGCTTTATTGGTTAATGCTACAGTGGGGAAGCCAGTAGGAGTTTCCCAATCCGTATGGGTAGAGATAGATAGGCTTGAATAGCTCATGTATTGTTGGGCCCAGCAGTTCTGAACTCTTTAAAGTAATCTAGGTCAGTCGCCAAATTAATTTTGTTGATGTTCTTTAGAGAGATCACGTTCACTGGAGCACCCATATCAAGTATGGCTAGAACATGCACCTTATTGATGACAACATCCGACTTAATTATTATGCTACCAAAAGTAAGGGGGAGGGAGATAACTTCCTTCAAACGGAGAATGGAGGCAAGGCGTTGAGCCATTGCAGGGTATTTATCTTTGATAGATTGGAAGGTATGTCACTTCTAAGTGGATTAGATCACTGTCCCAATAAGCTGGTCAACATCACTAGTGGTATCAATCACCTCTGAAAACCTCAATAACTGTTGGAGACAGGTTAGTCGTGGTATTGTGTCTATATCAATTCTTTCAAGCCTCAACCTATCCTAGATCTGCACTTCCATTGGGGTTCCCGAGACATAATAGCCTGCTTCTTCACCACACCCTTTTGACTCGTCATCAGAGGGATTTATTCAATGCACCTCAAAGATTTACTAAGAGGGGGCTGTAAAACCGGCTTCATCTCCTCACAGGAGAGGGCTTTTTGCGCTCACCTGCCCTTTTGACTTTTGAAGGGAACATCGTAGCTGCACCAACTTTTGAGGAGAGGCGTTGGAAGTGTAATAACTTTTGACTTTTGACTTAGAAGTGCACAGGCTTGGGCTGCTCCTTGACTGCAGGCTTAACTAGGGTAGCCTGAGGTGAGGCTGAGGGGGATCGAGACAGCATCTTGGAGGGATGTGATTTTCTATCCACATTAGTAAACCTCTCATATAGAGGAGAACAAGGCAAAGTTAAAACTGACTTCACTGGCTAAACTTTTGGAACTGAAGCTGGAGGGGAGGCTGACCCATAACTGCCAGTATTTTCTGTCTATCCTCACAAGTGGAGGAGTATCTTGTCGCTGAAGCTCTGCAGAAGCTTGGTTCCAGAGGAATATAGCCGTAGAAGAGGCTGGAGGTCAGAGTTGATTCTCGCTTTGGCACTCATTGAAGAAGTTCAAGTTCATGAAAATCAGCTACTTTTAGCAATGCATCTTTTATAAACCGTATAGTTTGGAAGGTGTTCTTGACTGCAGAGAAATGTAGTGCTAATGAGGGATAAGACGCCAAGCTAGCCACGATAGCAGCAATAGCATCATCTAGAGGAAGCAGTTTGGCCAGCAACAGAGGTTGAGCTTTATTATAGATACGCTTAACAAATGAGGGGCTTGATTCACCCTTCCTGCAGGCCAAGGCATATAAAGGCCTGTTTTTACCGCTTTAAACTCTGCTTAGAACCAAATTTTTCAACCAGCGCTTGTTATACCTCCGCCCAGGTGGTAAGTGCGGCTATATGGGGAACCATGCTCTCCTGAGCCATAGTTTTAATAAAGTAAGGATAGGAATAAGTTTTTGCTAATCAGTTGCTCCTTCCATCACAAATTTATACGCAAAGAGGAAGGATACAATACTGCCCTCGCCTGGGGTAAACTTGTCCCTGAAAGAGGGCTTGTGAATAGTGGGAGCCTCATGAGGGTCTTGGCAAATGCGCTGTTTGAGCAAATTAAGCTGAGACATTGCGCTGGCTAGATGCTGGAATAAAGCATCTAGCTGGGATTTGTAAGCCGTGGGGAGATTTTGAGGGTTATTCACCCAGCACTCTCCATTCTAACAATGCTTTGTGGTGTACCACCCCATGTAGTGAGCACCGCTTGTTGGATTTTAGGCTTTAGGATATGCTCTTAGGTGCGCTTTTCAAATAAATCCTAACAATAATTTGCAGGAGAAGCTGTTCTTTACTGCGGGATAATATTATGGGGTAATAGATCACTATAAGAAAGTAATATTAATCTAATTTAAAAATAGATATTGTTTTCATATACTTTTTATTAGTAATGGTGAGTGTGGTAAGAAGTGAACCCTCATAATAAGTCGTGGCTAGTATTTAAATGAAAAGGCACAAAGTTCAGATTGCTTAGTAACGTCCAAATTTTGAAATAATAGAATTTGACCTATCAGATTGGTTTAGACTCGCCTTACTTCGATACAAGGGCAGATGGGGAAGTGACAGCTGGGAAAATGAACCCGTGAGGCAGAGATTTTATACAATTTAGACAAATTAGAAGGCGGAAACATATTTTTACCTTGATGAACCCCCTCTGACCCTATAAAAGCCAGTCTCTGTGGGGTAGACTGTACTAAAGTAGAAGTGGCCTAGGAGGAGTCTCTGATGGACTCCCCAGATTCAGATGACAAAGAAGTGCAATATGACCACCCAGACTTTTTTATTTTCCCAATTATTAATAGAAGTGTTACAACAATTTAATGGGTTCCAACAGGATTTGACCAGGGTCTTTTGCCCATCTTTCATCATTTACCTCCAAACCACTCTTTTCAATACACCAAACTTGGAATTTTCGGACAATGGGATGTTCTACAACCTTTTAAGTGTAAACTGATTATCTTATGTGTGACTATACTCTTAAACCAAAAATGTTTTTGAAGGCCACTCCAGTGTGGGACATGGAGCAGTCTAGAAGACTTATGAATGGTTTATAAATGATGTTATAAGGACCAAATTCTTGAAGCCATATATATGAATAACAGAAGCTTGTTTGACCTGCAAGACGCAATATCAGCTAAGCCTTGATATCAGCATACTTTCTTGGCTTCATTGTCACCATTTAACAAGATCAGTGTGGATGTAGTGGGACCTTATTCATGGGTCTCCTTGGCCATCTCTACATCTTAATTGCTATAGAACACCTAACCAAATGGTTCTAAGCTATCTCTGTACCTTCCACCATCACAAAGACTACGGAGATATTTTTTTCCAGATTTACACAATATGGGTTCCCAAGGGTCTTAATTTCTGAAAGTCTGCTAAGTCTTCAATCCCGAGATTTTCATGAACTGATGTCGCTGTTCAATACCACCCAACACTTAACTACCCCTATAACCCTTCAAAGATGGGGCAGTAGAACAAGAAAGTGTTATTTTATTATCAATTCTTTGTATGCTGGGGGACACTTATAATATGGTGGAATTATTTTCCGTCATCCTCTTTGTATGCACTAACAAGCTATCATTTTATACTCAGATGTCACTGTTCCAGGCCCTTTATGGGAGATAACCACGGTTGCCAGCAGAGTTTAATTATTGCTAGAACATCTAACTTCCAAAACTTCTGAACTAACCTTGAGAGTACTATTTAATACAATAATCATGTTACAATTTCTTTCCATCCAAGGGATTATCACGACCACTACAAAGGAGACTTTAAGATACAATGTCCATTGACAGCCCCTATCAAAATTAAAGATTAATGATCTCGTCTAATTTATTACCTTCACCCTGGAGGATAACCCAATAAGTTTGAAACATCTTGGTTGGCCATTATTACATCATATATATGGCTGGTTTTAAGTATTCCATTGTATATTTTTACAGGGAACCGTGGTTATTAGGTTCATGATAGGTTCCTATGGCCCTATACCCCTCTGAAAGGATTTTGAATGGGGCAATATAGAAGTTTTTTATTGTATAATGATTCACATATAGAAGCTTTGAACAATGAACATATCAAATTCCCCCATCCAGGATTGTGTCTTCCTGACCCAAATAATTTGTCACTTAATAAGTTTAATGCCCTCAAATATGCAAGAGCTAATAGATGGGGATCAAGTATCATCACAAGTTACAAATCCGTTGAGGCCACAGATTGTTGGCCTGGGTAAACCCACATCTAATATCCAGAGTCTCAACATTTAAGCACCAAAACAATGGGATCATAATAGTACAGACGCAAGATATGAGATGAGACCGCTCACCCCTCATACTAGATAAAGAGTAAAGATCCTAATTTAGGGAGGACCCAGAAGCTCACTCCTCTACAAAGAACCCTAATATCATATAATCTTTAAGTGATTTAACCCAATAAACTTGTTCTGAGTGCCCAGGTTCTATTTAATATATAATTTTAAGTATCTTTGCATAACATGCTAATTAGCATTAGCAGTCAAGAACCAAGATATTTACCAATAAAAGGACCTTACTGAAGTGAAAGTGAATAGCCATCCCCACTTAAAATTAATTTCGCTACAAAGTGCCATTTCAAAGGGAGCTAGATTTTTTAGGACACTTCCTGGCAAGTAAAAAATCAATTAATTGGCTTTAACAGTGGTTTATTTAATATACTCAGGGGTATACTGTCAGCTCCTCTGGCTTGAGCTGCAAATAGATTAGTAGGATTTCCATCACCTACTAGATAAATTAGCGCCTGGAGAGCCTCAACATCTTATGACTTATTGGCGGCGCTGGAGCCCGCCACAGGAAGCCCTGGACATCTGATGGGTCCACTAGTTTTGGGTAAAAAGAGGTTGAAATAAAAAACGTAGCACCTGTGTGATTACACTCTTATACATCATGGTGGTGTCAATCTTCAGTACAATGGTATCATATGCTTTGATTGGAAATTTTTTGCTTTTTTAAAAGAAGTGGTTCAGACATTTCCACTATTTTAATAGATAATTGATTTTAAAGTTTGCTGCCCATTCTTTCTGAAGTGTGAGTTCCAAGAGGAGTTCTTCCTGCACAGCTTCCCAGCCTTTTGAACAACTGTAAGAGGGCTAAGAGTGGCACTTTTGCTTTAGTTGTTTTATCCAGGCCTCCATCCTTTGGCTCTGGCAAAAGTTACAGCAATCTGGGTTTTGGATCAGTTGTAAGTGACGTGGGTAGTTCCCTCATTAGTTGTCACCCTTCTAACGTCAGAGAGTACATGTGTGAAGATGAGGTAAGAGTTACCTAATACTTATTGATAGCTTGCCTTTGCAAAAAGGGTTGTTGAACAGTGCTGGGATAGCCATTGGTCAAAATCTTCACAAATGTCTATTCAGTGGATATATCAAAAAAAATCATAAGGTGTATGGGTGAATAAGATAAGCTTAGATTATTGTAAAATTTCTAGGTCGCTTTATTAGATAGCAAATGAATAATAATTGAATTACAAAATTGGTAACATATTTTCAGTAAAACAAAGCTTTCAGATGGTTAAGCTAGGCTCAAGAAATGGCATCTATGTATTCAGCTAGATGGTGCCTGACCTGGACGAGGGCATATAGAGCTATGCGAAATTAGCAAAGTTGATAAGGGTAGATTTTTGTTTAAGGTAAAAATCTACACTTCAATTTGACTGATGGTGTCATTGTAACTTTGGCGAGGCAGTTGACTCTCATCTTGCAGCTTTGAGGAAATCTAGAGTATAAAGGATATAGTGCTGATGTCATTTTGTCAACTGATTTTGCCACAACTTCAGGGAGTGATAACTCTTTTGGTCAATGTCACTGAATCCATGGTGAGCTGATGGTCATTAAAGTAAGGGATGACGTTGGTCTTGCTAGCTTACCATCTTGAGGGATAGTATTTTTTGAAAATTAAAATTTTTGGGTCGATTTATAAATGAAGTTTGGAAAAAATAATTTTTCCATACTCTTACAACCTCACCTTTATGACACAAGAATATTGAAAAATTTTTATTATGTTTAAGGGGTTATAATTGAATGTGCATTATAAAAGTTGTGGATTATACATGGGTCCAAGCCTCAACTAATTGGATTTCATGGGATGGCAAGGTTATATGGGGGATCGAATGGTTTCCAAGTTGTTTATATTCAGAAAGTGAGCGGTCTGGGGGTGGAGCACCCAAATAATCATCCAAACGCTACTGTTGAGGCCTTAAATTGAGATTAGTTGTATTTCTGAGATTGAAGGTTTACTGACATGAATTTGAGACTGATCTATCTATATGACATATCAGGCAATTAACTTTCCCTTTGTCAATGCAGAATAGAAAAATGGCGCAACAATGAGTTGATGCAAGCACGTGCTAGGATGTGTTGTGCCATGTTTAGGTAGTGGGGTGTTGGTGCCATGTCACGAGGTCCCCAAAGTGCTCAGAGCCACTAGGAATTGTGAAGTGAAGGATGGTTTTAATGTCATAGGTGGGAAGCCTAGTCATAAATTCCTTTTGAAATGTATAGGAGGGGGTAAAAGGGTGTTTAAGTTATGACACCACTACTATAGTGTTATCATGGAGGCGGGTGCAAGTTGTCTGTATTAGAATGTGTTTTTAGTAATTATAGGAATTAGTGTCACAGCAGCTGCATTATTCTCATAGTTGCTCTTATTGTCAAAATTGCTTTTATTATGGAAGAATCCATTTTACATGCTGTTGCAAAGATGACAGGAGTAAGTTTATTTAAATAATTTGTCAGATTATGGGAAGAGATGTTATTAAATGACATGAAAGCAGAAGAAATTGTTAATATAGAGTTAACAGGGGTTAGTGAGAGGCAGACAAGCTTGTTTAAAATGTGTTTCTAGGTCCCTGGGGTATAAAGAGTTCAGATATAAGCGTACTGGTCAAACCAGTCTACATGCTTCTGCCCATGGGGTGGTAAATGCTCAGCTGTAAAGCACCACTTCTTTGTAAAGGACAGCAGCTGCCATTCAGCAGGAAAAAAGAACAAACGGATGTGATGGCTGATGTTTATTTGTTTTTTGCTTTTCCTGAAGGTGATATTAAATAGGAAAAAGTTAAATGGGTATAATATTAGATCATCTTATTTTAAGGTTAATAGTATGAAACCTTTAGTGACTTAAGGCCAATATACTTTTTTCTTTTTGTCTGGTTCTATATATTCTTTGAAGATCAAAAATGTAAATAACTTAGAATACTATTGGAAATTTATCAAAAGGATTAGTGGTGCTATAAAGTGGCATATATAGTATCTGCTCTTATATTTTGCATTTAACTTTAAATACTCTAATATACTAAGATAAAGAACCAATATATAAAATAAAATAAATTTAGTAGCAGTCTTTAAGGTTGTAGAGGTTTTGCAACTACTATGGAATGTTTGACATTATAATTTTGATCTAATTTTGTGATATAGATGTTTGAAGGAATTTACTTTGCTGAAAATATAAGTCATTATCAAATGTGTGATATAGATGCATATGTGTTAGCATTGACGTAGAATTAGGCTTTACTACCTTTCTTACTTACTCCAGAAAGTTTAGCACCTGAGGTTTCATCTGTGTTATAATTTCAGTGATTTAGCTGAAATACGCCATAGGGGCTGCACATGGTCAATCCTATTGAGCATCGAATGGAAGATATGGAGATTGCCAATCCTTGAGACAAACTTAAAGAAACTGTTAAATGTACAGCAAATAGCTTTGATTGCACTACTTTATTTAATTTAATGTCTAAGAGCTGACTCATTCTGCTCCGCTCCATTCTTCTTACAAACAATCCATCGCCACCAATCTTCTAATCTCACTTATATATCACCAACTTTAGTAGATATCAATACTTTTGATTAGGGTATTTTCAACGCTGTACTCTCATTGGTTCATCCTATTATCTGAGAGGTTCTGCAAGTCTTTTGATCTTTAATTTGCTATTACCTTAGTTGGAGACGTTCTGTAAATATCCAACATAAGTTAATATTACTTTATCACCTTATTTGGAGGCTATCCAATAACTATCTTTCTGTCTTAGTATAGGCTTATCTCAAGGTGCTTAAATATTTGCACACTATTAAACTATTGTCAATGGATTTTAGCTAATCTGACGCATCTATTTGGGGCTTATTGTTTGGTCATATCAGAATCTCAACGTTACTCCCTTGACCGGAAGTTAAGTCTCCTATTGTTTATACGCCCAGAGGAGCTTTGCATGCACTTGATTAATGATCCAAATGCTTGCAGGGTCCTTGGTAATGTAGGCGTCACAACACATTTTATCAATTATCCCAAACGGACTAACCCAGGTGTTGGCCAAATTATGCATCCACTGAACTTTATGCTGGTCATAAAACAGAACCATCTCTCCTTCTTTGAGCTGGACAAGCTTGCTACTTCATACCTGATTGTTAGACTGATTCTTTATCTTATTGGCTAGACTGAAAGAGCACACTTCAGTTTTCAACTTGATTAAGTTATTCACCAGGTTATTCAAGTAATGTTGCGGATCCATTCTTACAGTATCTTCTATTCAGGCATAAAGCAGTGCAGGAAGATTTAGGTGCCATCCATATAGTAACTGGAAGGGACTCTTACCCGTTTCAAAGTGATAGCTAATACTGTAGGTTAAGATGATGTTGAAAAGGAGATAGCTCAATATGAAGATCAATTTTTACCAATTTCTGGAGTATGTTCATCAAGGTCCCATTAACACTTTCAACCATATTGTTAGACTCAGGGTGGTATGGGGTCATCAGAACCCTGCTGATAGCATCAGCTCATATAGCTTTGGAAGGATGTGGGAGGTGAAGTTTGTTCCATTATCAGTAATGATGAACTGAGGAAGCCATGTCGCTGGATTATGCAGCCCATTTATGAACTTACCACTGTTACAGTTCCAAATCCCATATCGCCTGTGCTTTCACCCACCTGGTCAAGTATTTGATTACTACCAGAATGTATTTGGGCTGATTTGCTCCCGTTGGCAAGGGCCAATGACGTCAATGGAAACCGTACGCCAAGCAAAATGAGGTTTTAGTATCCAATAAGGGGTCTTCTGGCGGAACGGCTTTTTCAACTTGGCACTGGTGGCAGCAGGAAATTGCCTCAAGCAAGTTAAAGTTTAAGATTTCCCAATAATACTGAGGGTGCAACATTACAACGCTTTACACAAACAACCATGTCTGACTGCATTATGTGCACTTATAATAATGCTTGGCTGTGACAAAGTTTTCCAAAAATCACCATATAATCTCTAATCAGTTTGTACAACTCACTGTCACGCTGAAAAGTATTAGCTTGAATATCATTTAACGCCTTTACAACTTGTGAAGTTTTGCATATCTGCAGATGAGCATTTTGTCATACATTACATTGATAAGATCTGCTGTAAAGGCAATTGTGGATAACCTCATTAAGTTTTTTGCATTTTGGTGTTTGATTCCAGGTTGGTGAAGCATCCCTAAATCATAAGCCTGCGGTTTGAGAGACAATTGGGCCAGCTGCCCTTCAAACTCTCTGAGACTCTGCAATCAGCGCAATAAGCATGTTTGGTTACTACTTTAAACTTCAATCTATTCAAGTACACCCTGAATTGCTTCTATGCATAGATCGCCGCTAAAACTTTTTCTTGATCACGCTATAATTGTATTTATGGCAGTTCAGGCTCTTACTGCAGTACGCAACCAGGTGCTCCTCCCCCTCGGCGTCCTTTGGGATAGAACGGCCCTAACAGCGGAAAGAGAAACATCCATATGAATGATAAAACCTTTATCAAAATTTTAAATAAAGTAGCACTTGTGCACTGATTAACGCCATCCAAAGTTTAACAAAGGAGCATTGTCAACGTTCCATCCATTTAAACACTGCATCCTTTTTTAATAACTAAAACAGATGACCTCCAATACAGCTGAATATGGGTATAAAGCACTTGTAGTAACCAAATATCCCCAAAAATATATGCACATCACGTTTTCTTCTTGGTAGGATCACTATCTGGATAGCGTTCACCTTAGCTGGATGCAGTTTGAGCCACTTTGCGTCTACCACAAAAACCAAAGTACTCCAGTTGGTCCTTTAAGAAGTTGTATTTATGGGGATTGATCTTGATTTTGGCTTCAGCAAGACAGTGGAATACCTCAATAAATGAATAAGATGCTCCAAAATTTTGTGGGAGAAGACATTGATATCATTAAAGTACATAAGAACGCATGAAAACTTCTGGTCATCGAGGATGGTGTCCATACTCATTAGAACATAGCCAGGGAATTACACAGACCTTTAGGTATACGTGTCAGTTGCAAAAGACCCTTGGATGTGATTATGGCACATTTCTCCTGTTCCGCTGTGGGCAACTTGATTTGCCAGTAACCCAATATCAAATCCAGTGCTTAGAAGTAGTGAGCTCCTCCTAGCTCATCCAAAGCATCATCAGTCCTTGGCAAGGGATATGAGTCCTTTTTAGTGATACAGTTGAGCTTCCCAGTAGTCTATCACTACCCAGTTGGTACTATCAATTTTTTTACATTTAGAAAGGGCAAAGCCTATGGACTCTTTGATGGTTTGAGTATCCCTTGCTCCAGCATCTCTTCAATTTCCTTGGTAACTACTTCTTCAGCTACCCCCAATTGGCAAATCGGCCAAGACCTGATGGGGAATGATCCCTGGTGATTAATTGATGGACCACCCCCTGAGAGCACTTTAAATCGTGGTCGCCAATAGCAAAAATCTCCTTATAGTTTTTAAATAAAGCTATCTTTAATCTTTATGTTCTTCCAATAGCCCCATTAAATTTTTGCATGGTACCACCAATACTACGCCAGGCTGCGGTGTGATTGGAAGACCAGATTTATCCAGCAACCCAAACTTGTGAACCCAAATGACCTTCTCAACTGGGGCAATTGTAAATACGCCACTATAAGATTTCAGCGAATTTGTAATGGTTCTTTTTTATAAATTCGCTAGTAAAATCTTAATCTCCTTGTTTCCTGGTAGTATATTGCCTGGAGCCACATGTGGGCTCAAGCCGCAATTGCTGATAAGGCCAATGACCTCCCCATAAAGTCCAAATGAGCTTTTCACCTCCAATCTGGTGTTTACTATCATTTGGTAGCCGGAGGGGATTGATATAGACCCAGCAGCTCTGAGAGGCAGCCCTTGATATTCATAGATCTTCTGGGGAGGGTCCAGGTCTTCTTTTCAGATGATGGTAGCAAACTGGAATTAACCTATAACTTTATGAAAGGTAGATATGTCCCATATGCACTGGATCCTTTGGCACTCTGCTGGAGGTAAGTAAATTAGGATCTGTTGCCCCAAAAATTTGAAGCTCTCCTCTTTCAATTCAATTACAGCCCTGAAGTGTAACAGGAAAGCAATCCCAATTAGCAGATTGTAGTTACTGTTCAGTAACACTTTTGCTGGAGCAAAATATCAATTGACACAAACAGCAGAGGTAGTGCACTGTATGCTCCCTCAGAGACCGTGCTTTCCGCTCTTGTGATGCCATATACAATTTAATGTTCTACATCAGGCTTTAGTTTAACTTCACAATCAGCTTAGTGGAAACAATATTGACTGTATTGTCAGACATTCTCTTCCTTGACTCCAGAAAAAGAATGTTGGAAGAATTAGGGCTCCTGAATCTGCTAACATGATTGGCCCATCACCTGTCCAATTTATAGATAATATTGTGGATATTAATGATAGGAGTACCCACAGCGAAAAGACCTTAGTGAATTCTTGGTGGAATCCTAATAACTGGAATAATACGATTTACCATAAGAATCAGCTTAAAAAGTAAATACTAACTATAGGATTACTACAACTCCTCAGTCAAATCTGAGAATTATAGTGTCATGCGGATCGGAACCTCCACAAGGCAAGAGGATGTTACCCGTCAATGATTGGGTGCAAGTTAACCAATCAATATCATCTGAGTCTAACCACTGCCAAGGTGCAAAGATTTTACTCGAGGATGATAGGGCAACAATTAGCCAATTATTACCATCTGAGTCTGTCCATCGCTAAGTTACCCAATTCATTACCAGTCGAGTCTGACCACCGCCAAGGTGCAAAGATTTTACTTGCTGGTGATTGGATACAATTCATTCAAGTGCTACCGCATGGGTTGGTTTTGACTCAAAAATTTTCATCTCTGATCTGGTAGGCAAAAAACCTATATTTCCTAATTTAGACAACTGAGCTTGAATTCTTTTACCTCAAATATTGGTGGTCTAAAAAATTGAACTAGTTTAAATAGGAAAAGCTAGTATTGACAAAGGGCCTTTCTTGGTTTTGCCGCGCTGATTATAATAAAAAACATAAAAATTATAAAAAGTATTTATTTTATAGTTTTATTAAAAAGTAAGTTTCTCACTCTGAGAAATTATTTGTGGCCTCCATTAGCGGATCCCACAAATTGGTGCTCACTACAGGGGCCAAGCCCCTGAATACTTTGATAAGTATTAACAACATGGAGACTGTCAACGTGAACAGCTCTCCTGACTTGCAATTAGTTGCTCTTGAGAAGCAACTGGCCAGATCTTTCTCTCGTCTCAAAAAATTAGAACAGCGGACGTTCAAATTACCACTGAAGGGCAGATACACTCCAGGTGAAGGGAGTCTTGCCTCCTTCTTGTATGTTTATGAAGCTGTGATGGATGGCGCTACTGAAAAACAGAAAGTTCAGTACATCCTTCCCTGTTTAAGACGCCAAGCTCGAGGGTTGATCGTCCCTCATCTGGATCCTCAGCACACCTGGCCAGAGGTCAAGAAGGCCCTCTTGGCTGAATTTGGATCCCAGCAGAGCTTACATCAGGCAAAACAGGCTTTCTTGCGCATGAGTATCCAAAAGGGAGAGTTAGTGTCCTCCTTTGCGGAACAATTCTATATGGAAGCCCAGACGTTGCTAACCTCAAAGATGTTGACTCTGGATGATGCTATAGCCGCCGTTTTGACTGAAGTGGCTACTTACCCATCGCTCGCCATGCACATCACTTCTGTCAAACGCTATTTCCAGACCGTCCAAAACATAAAGGAAGTGTTAATAGATGACGTCAGTTTCCATGAGCCTGAAGTTCCACGTGGAGCAGTATCTTGCCCAGGTGTTTTAACCATCGAAGATTCAAAGCCTAAGCCTTGGGCCTTAGCTATTGAAGACAAGAAGGAGCTCCTTCAGATAATGGTCCCTAAAAAGCAAAACCCCACAAATCCTGCAGTTTCAGTGCAACTTAAAAACAGACCTCCCTCATTCACACAAAGCGGAGATCTCTACTGTGGTTTCTCCTCCAGATCAGTCGGAAGGTGTGCACCTTAAGGGTATAACCTCCAGAACTACTGGGGTTGTAAAAATGCCGGTTAAAGAAAAGCTGATTACCCCACCTCTCATGGCTGTCTCCCCCACTTCAATCACAACCTTGCCCATGGTTGAAAATACCCCTGAGGCCGACTCTGAGAGGGGTTATGACAATGTCAGGTACTACTTACTGGGAGCTCTCTCGGAAGTGGAGGTCCCTGATCGCCTGAATGCTGGAGGAGTAGATGAGGCCACCATACCTGAGGACACTTACCTCCATCAAGTCCTAGGGGAACCAATTGATATTGATACTGCCAGCGATGCCAATGAGGTGTTGTCTCGCATTATTCGCCCTATCCAGTGTAGCCATACCATGCAATCCATCCAGGAAAATTACCCCAAGACCGCGTGCCAATTAACCTCCCATTTTCAACTTAGGAAGGTCTTAGCGTTATCACCCACTTCTGAGGGGATACTTACGAAGGTCAAAGTGGTTATCCAAAAGGTTTGGGTGATCGCTATCCTAGATACTGACTCTCCGGTGAATGTAATCTTCTCCAAGTCAATGAAAAAGATCCAACTTACGCACCTGACTTGGAGTACAACCAAGACTTTGGAACTGCTGGACCTAACAACACCTGCGCGCTTGGCGCTTACTCGTCACTTCCCATTCATATTGGGAAGCTTATTCTAACAGCCCCCTCAGTGGCTTTGGATAATAATGACTATGAGATGCTTATAGGTACTCAGTTTATGATTAAGTATGAAGGCATCATCAACATGAAACAAGGGTCCCTATCCTTAATGAACTACAAAGGTCCATTAGTCTTAACTAACGAAGAGCCCATCAAGAATGATGACACCTGCCTAGTTGAACACCCCTCTCCCGCTGTGCCTTTACATCACATCACTTCTGGGCGTAACACTAAGAAATTGCACGATTCAGTAAAGGCTAGTAATGATATTCCAATTTCCGCGGCAGATGAGGTGGTGAATAAGCCAGAAAAAGTTATGGCTCACAAAGTACAGCCTAGAAAAAAAGTATACCATTAAGCCTGCGGAGTCAGCCAATGCCCATCCCAAGACTCAAGAGAATCGATCTTCCAAAAATGCTACCCCTCATGAACTTTGGTCTAAACCTCCGCGCACTGAGGAGGAAAAATTATATGCTGGAAAGTCTAGTCAAACAAAAACAGTGACTAACAAAGGCCAAGCTGCCAAAGAGCTCCAAGCTCCTCTACCTTCCTACCAAGTATTGGATAGGGTTTTATATCACCGCAATTGCACCACTCCCCAAAGTGGCAAACTTAGATCAAACAGGGATGGGCCATATATTATCATACATAAGAGAGGAGATGAGTATTCCATAAAGTCCTTGGCTACAGAAATTATCATAATCCGGGTACATGGCCACAACCTTCAACCCTACACCTGTTCCAACATTCTTGAGGGGCAATGTCAGACATTCTCTTTCTCAACTCCAGAAAAAGAATGTTGGAAGTATTAGGGCTCCCAAATCTGCTAATATGATTGGGTCATCATCTGCCCAATTTATAGATAATATTGTGGATACTAATGATAGGAGTACCCACAGCGAAAAGACCTTAGTGGATTCTCAGTGGAATCTAATAACTGGAATAATATGATTTACCATAAGAATCAGCTTAAAAAGTAAATACTAACTATAGGATTATTCCAACTCCTCAGTCAAATCTGAGGAGCATAATGTCGCATGGATCGGAACCTCCACAAGGCAAGAGGATGTTACCCATTAATGATTGGGTGCAAGTTAACCAATCATTATCATCCAAGTCTAACCACCACCGAGGTGCAAAAAATTTTACTCAAGGATGATAGGGTAACAATTAGCTAATCATCACCATCTGAGTCCATCCATTGCCAAGTTACCCAAACATTACCAGTTTAGTCTGACCACCGCCAAGGTGCAAAGATTTTACTTGCTGGTGATTGGTAAAAATTCACCCAATCATTACCGCACAGGTCAGTTTTGCCTCAAAAGATTTTCATCTTTGATCTGATAGGGCAAAAACCTATATTCCCTAATTTAGACAACTGAGCTTTGCATTCTTTTACCTCGAATATTGATGGTCTTAAATATTGAACTAGTTTAAATAGGAAAAGCTAGTATTGACAAAGGGCCTTTCTTGGTTTTGCCGTACTGATTATAATAAAAAACATAGTATTATAAAAAGTTAATATTTTATACTTTTATTAAAAATTAAGTTTCTCACTCTGAGAAATTACTTGTGGCCTCCATTATCAGATCCCACATGTATCGCCAAACCCAATATAATGAAACTCAACTTTTCTATAAAAATGTTACAGTATGTACACTCATAATAAGAAGAAATAGACTGTTTAATAATTGGACTTTTAAAGAATCTATTTTCCCAATAGAGCTCATAATCCCCTTACCAAATTTAGAAACTCTTTAACAATAGCTTCTACTGGGAGGGCGACGTTTCCTCCTTCCATGGAAGGCGCACTTGAGGATGGGTCCGGCTCATCTGGTGAAACTTGTTCAAAAATTTGACAGGCGTATGTCTTCAGTTGCTCCTGAGGTCATTCTTCCACCGCGGCCTTGGCTTGCACTCATATCAGTACATTTACCCCTCCAACCAGCTGCTGATATAAAAGCTCATCATCATACTGAGGGACTTCTGCTGAATATACTTTGATAGGTTCAGGTGGGATGTTTGGGGTCGGGGTAGCTAAGGTTGAAAGTCCCATCTTTAATCCGCTCCTTTTTTCCCTGATAGTACTGATCCTTCTGTATGTAGTGAACTTGACGGTTGGGGAAACTCCAGGCAAGATGGCCAGGGTGACCGCAATCAAAACAATGTAACCCAGTAGGTACCACGTTATTGGTTATTTTAAGATGTCCCAGGCTAATAATTTGACTGTTGGAGATTGGCATTACCAGGCCCATGACAATAGGTTGAATGCTGATGGCCTGTGTAAACAGTCCCAGGTTAAAAGTTAGGGCTGCTGGTGATTGTCATAAGCAATTTTAGACCAGAAGTTAAAATGCTAAGGTAACTCAGATGAGGGTGAGGTGCATAATTATAATAAGGCCAGGGGTTACTAGGCAGAATCTGAACAGGGTGGGAGGATCCCCTCAAAATAATAAGGTCCAGTGATGGCTGAGGTATGTTTCTAATATGTATAGGGTGGAGTAAAGGCAGTGGATAGATGGCACAAATTTGAACAATCTTGGGAGGAGTAGGTCGTCCTCAAAAATTGGATTCAAGACTTTTTAAAATTTGTGGTATGGCTTCAGTGCGGAGGTCATTGCAATGCCCACATCAGATTTGGATAGAGCCCCTGGTCAAATTAACACATGGGCTGTCACAATTCCGATATGACTGGACAATAAGCCTGGAACTACTAGGGCGGATTGGAAAGAATCTGCCAAACATGATATCAGTTATGATTACAAGTATGTTTCAAGATGAGGCGATATTCGAGTATAATGGGTTATTGTTGGATCACCTTTAAATAAGGTGATAAGGCAATAAGGCGTTGTTGACAAGACAAATAAGAATTAGATATTAAATTAGGGAGATAGGGAGCTAAAGAATAACAAGCTGAAACCAAGGAGAATTGGTGGAAAAGGATAGCCCAAGCTATGAGAGTGGTATTGTCAAAGCCGCTGTATATAAGCGAGATGGGCGAGTGATAAAGTTAGGTTGTTATAGTAGAGAGAATGGAACAGTGAAAGGTCACTGTATTTATATAAGTAAATAAAGAGTCATCAGGGCGGTTGCTCCTTTTTTAGTATATTTTCAAGCGAGTAAGAAGTACTGACAATTTTCACACTGTTGATCTGTTGTTCAGTGAGTGTGACCTTTGCAAACAGTACAGCAGGTCCTAACAATACCCTCCAAAATCATAACGGTGGTGCTCACTACATGAGGCTTTTTGATCAAACACTAAATACTCAGAATCTCTAATTGTTGGATGTGTCTCAAAAATCCTGCGTTGCTGGGGAATCTTCATGAAACACTGCACCGTCTGAGTATGAGGAACTCAAACTCACCTTAGTTGAAGTGCTCAAAAAATAGGATGAACTTCAAAAAGAACAAAATGCCGTCATGCACCAGCTTGACAGCACATTTAGCCAAATGCAAATTCTGGGACAACAAAACAAGGAACTCGCATATCATTTGGATGTTACCATGAATGGCTTCAGTATGTGGAGAAATAAATTGACTAGTACCTCCCGGTCTTCTCACTGGGAAGAGGATGGATGACAAGGGGGCACCATATGAGGAGGAATATGACGCTAGTCATAGCTACTACACCCAGGATGGTAGCTCTGGATATGAAATTGAGTTGGAGCGCCAATTCCCCCAAGTGATGGCAGTACTGCCCACGGCAGAAGGCCACGCTACCACAAAATAAATCCCAACTTCCGCTGGACCATCTTCTCATTAAGAAACTTCTTTTGGATCTTGAACCATTCCCCAGTATGCCCCAAAAAGATGTAAACGGTACAAGGAGGCCATTTTTGAGAAAAGACCTGTATATGATTTAAATGGGAATATCCATGGCTTTTTATAATAGTTTGAATTTGCAGTGGAAGGCGCATCAAATCGATGGAAGACCAAACTGATGATATCTGCCTTGGATGTTTAGGAGTGCCGATCAAGTCACCTGTTACCTCCCAAGCAGCTCTGTCACTTATAGGGGTGTATAAGTATACCATGTTTCGCCTGTTTGGGGGCACCTCAAAGATGTTGTAGCAGAAACCAGAATTCTTAGCGATTGGATTCCACCATAATGAGACTCTTATGGGGTTTGCTGATCAATTTACAATGGAAGCTCATGTGCTAATTGGGGCAGGATACTTAGCGGAAGCTGACATGTGTATTTCTATGATTTCAGCTATAAAGCTATACCAAGAGCTTCACAATTTTATTTCGCAAAATCTGGATGATAACGTTCCCCTGCTCAAAATTATACAGCTTTTGCATTGCATATCCCCTAACTTTCCACTGCCAAATATGGAATGGAAGACTACCGCCTCTGCTGTACCCTCTTATTCAGGAGAATATACTCATTTGACTCATGTTCCACCTAGAAACCCTCAGCATTACTATAATTCTGCGCCTCATCCTCAGCCAAATTATTCTCAACAGTTTGATTATCGCCATTGGACTGAATACAAAAATCATAAGCAACCTAACAACCGACTAGGACCTAGTTACACCAGATGTCAGCAATCATTTTATGACCTGCCCTGGTTATGCTGAACATCTTCAAACTTTCCAGCCTGGACCCTCTTATGAGAATTAATGACGTGGCTCTTATGGGGTTAGATGCTATGAATGCGGCCGCCCTGGCCGCTTGGAAAAATTATACCATAACTGCTGTGTGCACTAAGTACACCAAGATCAATACTACCAGGGAAAAGATGGAGCTTAGTAGAGACAGGACTCTCTACCTCTGCGATCCCAACACAAAATGTCCCTGAATCAATAGTAGTATATCCCACGGAAGTCCCTAAGTACAATGATGGAAGTTTATACCAGCAGCCAGTTGGAGGATTGAATGTAGTAACACTATCACAAGACAAGGCCATGGTGGATGAAGGATCTTTGGAGCAACCAAAACCGTATGCATGCCAAATGCTTGATCAAGCTTCCTTGGACAAGCGGGATTCTGTTGTAAATTTACCAACTCTGAAAGGAGTAAACGTTGCCCTTCCGGTATATGTCATTGTCAAAGAATATGCCAAAGTTGGTGAAAGAATAATGAGTTTTCTTAAAAATAGAAATCCAGTTAAAAGTCCAGGTATTAAACAGTCAATATTCTTATTTTTCCAAGTATACTTACTGTGATATTTTTGTAGTAAAAGATAGATTTTGCGCTATAATAGATATTGGTGCTCCAGTCAACATATTTTCCACTAAGTTGATGGAGAAATTGACGTTAAAGCCTGATGTGGACCATCAAATGGTGTATGGGACTGCTGGAGCAGAAAACACCATCCTTCGAGGGAGCGTACAGTGCACTACTTTTTCCGTTTTGGGTCCAACGCCATTGTAGCTCTGGCAATTGTGCTACCAAACGAAAATTACAACCTGCTAATTAGAACCACTTTCCTGCGACATTTCAGGGCTGTCATTGATATGTTGGAGGAGATCCTTACCATTTTGGGACAGCGGATCCCAATTTACTTCACCTCTAGTGAAGTGCCAAAGGATCTGGTACACATGAGCCACATCAGCCTTGCATATATTGACGACGTGATGCCAGTTCACTACCATCGACTAAAAACAAGACTCAATCCCTTCCCCAGCAGATATATGAATATCAAGGGATACCTCTCCAAGCTGCAGGGCCCATAACTATTCCTTCTGGACACCAAGTTTTAGTGAACACCAAGTAAAAGGTGGAAGTGCCTGCCAGGCTATATGGGGAAGTCATTGGGCTCTATCATCAAACATGGCTTGAGCCTCATGTGGCTCCAGGGATTATACTTCCAGGCCATGAGGAGATTCAGGTTTTGTTAAAAAATCTATACAATGAACCAATAAAAATCCGCTGACACCAAATTGTAGCGTATTTACACTTGGCTCCAGTAGAAGAGGTTCTTCAGGTTCAAGATTTCATTTGCTAGGCAAAATTAGTCTATCAGTCAAGGCACTAGCCAGCATAATGATGGTGGTACCATAGAGTTTTTATTAGGGCTATCAGAAGAACAAAAGGACCTAGAGATTTTTATTTCAGTAAAAGTAGATTTTTGCTTTTGATGATCACAATTTAGGTGTGCTTGGGTGTGGTCCATCAATTGGACACATGAGGTCATCCCCCATAAGGTCTCAGCCAATCTGATAATTGAGGGCAGTGGAAGATGATGTCACTGAGGAAATTAACAAGTTGATCGATCAAGGGATGCTCAAATCACCCAAAAGTCTGTGGGCTTCACCCATTCTGATTGTAAAAAAGAAGGACGGCACCAACCACATAGTAATAGACTATTAGAAGCTCGATAATATTACAAAAAAGGACTCATACCCCTTATTATGGATTGACAATGCTTTGGATCAGTTAGGGGTAGCCCATTACTTCTCAGCGATGGACTTGATATCAGGTTTCTGGAAAATTGAGCTACCTGCAGCGGAACAGAAAAATGCGCTGTAATAACATTCAAAGGCTCTTTTCAACCAACTCAGATGCCTCAAGGGCTGTGTAACGCCTTGGCTAAGTTTCAATGAGCCATGAACATTATTCTCAGAGACCTGAAGTGTCTTGTGTCCTTGTATTCCTCAATGATATTAATGTCTTCACTTAAACCTTTTTGGAGCACCTTGATTATCTAGACGCAGTAATTTTCCAGCTCGCTGAGGTGAACATCAAAATTAAGCCTTGAAAGTGTAACTTCTTCAAAGAATAGTTGGAATACTAGGAATTGTTGTAGACTCTAATGGGCTGAAACCACAGCTGGCCAAGGTTGAGGCCATCCACAAAATGACTACACCTAATAGTAAATGTGACATACAGGTATTTTTGGGAGTGGTCAGTTACTACCAGCGCTTCATCTTTAACTTTAGCTGTATTGGGGGGCCTCTATTCGAGTTGTTAAAAATAGATGCTGTGATTAAATGGATGGAACGTAATCAATACGCCTTCAATACACTTTTTATTGCGCTGATCAGTGCGCCAGTGTTATGCTATAATAAACTTCAATAGGGAGATTATTGTTCAGATGGATGCGTCCCTATCTGCTGTTTGGGCGGTACTTTTTCAGAAAGATGATGAGGGAGAGGAGCATCCCGTTGCATACTGCAGTCAAAGTCTGAACTACCATGATCATATTTATACTGTGACTGAGCAGGAGTTCTTAGTGGTGATCTATTTGTATAAGCAATTTTGAGTTTAATTGCATGGGGTAAAGTTCAAAGCTGTGACAGATCACGCTTCATTATGTAGGTGCAAACCTCAAAGAGCCTGAAGGGCGTTTGGCTTGATGGGCTCTTAAGCTGCAGCCTTATGACTTTAAGATCCTTCACCGCCTAGGAGTAAAGCATCATAATGCTGACTGTTTATCTCGATTGCTGACTGTTGTCATGACGGTGGATCTTAGTGATGTGAAGTATAATAAGATGCTTAGCGGAAATCATGATGGCGAACTTCCCCAAGTGATCAAAGCGTTGAGTGAAATGCGAAAGAGTACCTTCCAATGGAATGGGGAACTGAACAAGTGAATCAGAAATTCTATGGTGAATCTTCCATGACCCTCAGCACAGCTGGTAATTATTATGAGCTCCCATAAGGCAGTCAAACATGGTGGTGTGCGCAGGACAATGGAGTTATTGCTCCCTTGGTACTATTGGGAAAGCATGAGCTTTGATGTGCTTGAAACCATTTCCTGTTGCCACCATTGCCAAATGAAGAAGCCATTCCGCCATAAGACTTCATACCAGGTAGTGAAGCCAAAGTTTGCTTGGAATAAGGCTTCCTTTGATGTCATCTGTACTTCCCCAACAGGAGCTAACTGGTGCAAGTACATTCTGATGGCTATCGACCACTTGACCTGGTGGGTTGAAGTGCGGGCAATACAGGATTTGGGGGCAGTCACAGTGGGCAAGTTCATAAAGGAATGTATTATTCAGTGACATGGCTGCCCTCAGTTCATTCTCACTGATATGGAACCAACTTCACCTCACACATCCTCCCCAAACTGAACAAGTTTATGGGTATCCGCAGGGTTCTGATGACTCCTTATCACCCAGAACCCAATGGAATGGTTGAACGGGTGAATGAGACCTTGATGAACATACTACAGAAATTAGTAATTTATTGACCTTCCAAATGGAGCTTCTCCTTTCCACTGCTGTATTTGCCTATAATATTAGTTACCATTTTGCCATGGGAAGAGCCCCTTCCAACTACTATATGGTGACACCTGGCTCTTCCAGAACTAATATATTTGTGTGTAGAAGAAACTAGCGGAATGGAACCCCACTGGTAATTGATTAACCTTGCAAACACTTTGATGAAATTGCAAATCAATGCATAATCCCTCAGCTTAGCCAAGAAGATTAAGAATCAGGCTGCTGATAGAGTATGCCATAGTGAGCTAGTGCAGTTCAAAGAGAGCGATATGGTTGTCTTCCATGATCAACATGGGTTAGGGTGGAAACACAAGTTGGCCAGTATTTGGATTGGGCCATTTTAAATAATTGAGAAAACAGGTGCTGATGCCTATACCATCAAGGACCGCAAAAGCAGTCATATAATTAACTGAGTGCATGCGAGGTTCCTCTGACCATCTAAGCAATAGGAGCCTTAATGTCCAGTTAAGGAGGGGGTAATGTCACAATTCTAATATGACTCGACAATAAGCCTGGAACAGCTAGGGCGGATTGGAAAGAATCTGCCAAACATGGTATTAGTTGTGATTAATTGAGTGCCTTGAGATGAGGCGATATTGGGATAAAATGGGTTATTATTGGATTGCCATTAAATAAGGCAATAAGGCAATAAGTTGATGTCACTATTTGTGATTACAAATTAGATTGTCTCAAATTAAGGCCATAGAGAGCTAAAGAATAACAAGCCAAAACCAAGGAGAATTGGCTGATAGAATAGTCCAAGCTATGAGAGTGGTATAATCTGAAGTCACTGTATATAAGCAAGGTGGTCGATTGAGAAAGTTAGGTTGTTAATAGTAGAGAGAGAATGGAACAGCGAAAAGTCGCTGTATTTATTAAAGTAAATAAAGAGTCGTCAGGGCGATTGCTCATATTTTTAGTAGATTTTCAAGCGTGTCTGAAGGACCAACGATCCACACATCGTCTGTCTGTTGTTCAGTTGGTTTGATCTGTGCAAACAGTCTGGCGGATCCCAACAATATTGTCTGAAATTATAGCATGGGCTTCCACCAAAAATTGTTCAGCAAGCGCAGCAAACGTCTCATTACGCTGGAACTTAATGGTTAAGAGCTCCGCCTTCCTTTGCAACATCTTTGCAGTACCTTCAAACAACTGCAGCACAATATCCTTGCGTCTTAATATGTAATGGAACTGCTTAGTATTTACCAAGTGATTTCATCAGCATTTCCAACATCCAGGGCGGATATCAGAAAATTAGCCTTATGCTGATCTGATGCTCCTTCCACAACAAATTTGAACTGTTTAATGATCCCATGGATGTTCTGATTGTGATCAAAAAGAGGCATCTTGTCAATACAAGGCTTTTCCTCCCACTTGTGGCTTTGTACGGTTTGGAGCATACTGAGTAATTGGTCAAGACCAATAGGTGTTTTCATGTCAAGATGCTGCTTTGGTAGTGCCAGCAGCGCACGGCTTTTCTGCTACTTCAAAAAGCATGGGACCCTTGGTAAGAAGTATGGATATCAACTGGGGGAATTGGTTCACTGAGACATAATGATCTCTGAGGCTGCCATCATGGACGGAGTATCTCAAGCTTCCTGCGGTTTCAGCAAAAGGCTCTTTGACTGGGCGCTCAGCCTTATATCCATCATAATAAAATTCTTCCAGAACGGTCCCAAGCAGTTTGTCTACTCCCCAATGAGGGCGCTAAGGGTGATAGGCGCCATTCAACTTCCAAACTGCATAGTGTAGTCATTCAGTAGTGCCATCCAGGCAATTGGCAAGTTGCCTATTTGTTGGCCAGTGACACGCAATTGTCTGAACGTGTGGTTGAGCTAATTCATTACATCATTACAAACATGAAGGAGCTCATTCTGCTTCTTGAGCACTGCGTCAAAAACAAGCTTAAGTTCCACATATTTGGCTGGCCAAAAGTGCCATGAGGCTTCCCTGTCAATGCAGGCCTGATGTGACATGGTCTGCAACGGAAAGTTTTTATTTTATTTTTAGTGGTTGATCAATGGGCCTCCTGTAGTGAGCACCACTGTTATAATTTTAGCGTAATAGTTGAGATACACCATAGGGATTACACAGGGTCAATCCACTTAGCAACGCTTGGATGTATGGAGATTGCAGGTCCTTAAGACAAACATAAAGTATTTTTTTATATGAAGCAAATAGCTTTGACCGTACTACTTTATTTAATTTTATATTCAATACCAAAATCATTCTGTTCCGCTCCCTTCTTCCTACCAACAATACCCCTCATACAATCTTCTCATCTCGCTTATATATTACTAATTTTTGTTGATATCAACATTTTTGCTTAGGCTATTATTTACCGCTGTACTCTCATTGGTTAATATTTGTATATATGGGGTTCCAGAAGAGTATACTATGCTTCAATTTGCTATTGCCTTAGTTTGAGGCAATCTAGTACTTATTCGTCATATGTCAACATCACTTTATTGCCTTTTTTAAAGGCAATCAATTGACTTCCCTTCCTCGCTCAGTATTTTTATCTTAAAGCTTAAATATTCTACTCTATCAAAATCATTGTTGATAGATTTTTAGTCAATCCATCGAGATATTTAGGGTTTATTGTCCAGTCATATCAGAATCTCAACAACCTGTAAAAATTAAAAATAATAAAAATTAATTTTATTATAATACTAAAGTTATGCATATTAATTTATTTTTAAAGGTCAAGAAAACACACACACACACACACACACACACACACACACACACACACACACACACACACACACACACACACACACACACACACACACACTTTATATAGGATTAATCATTTACATGTATCAAACAAGATTTATAGACTTTACCATAATTTGTGTAGCCATAAGATGACTTTGAGCTTATAAGTTAGCTACTTTTTTTTTAGTACTAGATATAAGTTAGCTACTTTGATTGATCTAAGTCCACAATTTATGTGAGATGAATCATGCATAATCTCAAGTTCTATGTTTTTTATTTTTAAAATGATTGCAGCATAATTTATCCTTTTTAAATGTTTTGTCATTTTAGTAGAGCTTAAAAAAATTTACTTCTGATGAAAATTAGATAATACTAGTATTGCAAACAGAAAGTCAGAAACAAGATATATTCATGATCAATACCCATAAAATGCTATGTTGTCTTATGCTAACAAGCAAGATAAAGAAACTTGTAAAATAAAAGCATATAGAATTATGGTTAATTCACTGTTACTTCGCTTGATGATATAATTGGTAGAGCTAAAATTTTAAGATAAATAGTTTTCATGCATTCAATTTCAGTTTTCTATTAAGTTATAGTCGGTAATGGGTTTTATTTTTGCCAATGAGATTTAACATTGTTTGTCAATAGGCGACCTGGTCTTATATCCGTATCAAGGAAACCAGAAATTGATTAAATTTAACTTCCAGCTGCCATCTAGGGATCACCATTTAGGGGTTCACTTATAATATGTACATTCCTTATTTTTGATCCAAGAAAAGTACCATTAAGTTGACAGTTTGAGGTAATGTCAATTTAATTGTTTCTGGGTTGGGGGAATTTAAAAGTACTTGGCTTAAACTGAAAACAATGTACAATCTAAGCTCTTTTGAGAGAGACATACACTCTCAATAATCTCACGTGGACTTAATTCACCACCCTCACTTAAACTCATTACTAAAAACGTAATAGATTTTTTTATGGACGGCATGATAAGGTACTATCAAAACTTGTATAGCTTGTTGGTTTTTACTCCTGTTTAATCGTGGTATAAATAAAATAATGTCAAGTTATAATGTCATTAGAATAGGTTACTCTGTATTAATACGTTCATTATCGTGACTATTAGGTAAATTAGTGATTTGGTGGCTAGAATCTGTAATTGTATAACCTCATCCACAATTGTTTATATGAAGGCTATAGGTTTTCAGATGCATCCTTAACCTGCAATTATTTCACCTTTATAGAGATTCTAGCCTCTTGTCCATATGCACCTATAATGAGGAAATCTTTATAAACTATCATCAACTCACTTATAAGCCAAAAGAACACCAAAAGATAATTATTGAAACTAGCTGGTTCTTTACAGAAATTTTTCTCATAATTACTACCATTGTACCAGATGACAGTTCATTTTTTACAATCATGATCAGTATTATGGTGCAAAATAGTATTGTGAAGTAACAAAAATAAGCATTTATTTCTGCATTAACTGAAGATGTGAATTCAAGCCCTTTGTCTGTTAGCAGGCTTTGGAAATCCCTTCTATCAAAACTTGACAAAATAAGAAAAGAGAATTAGCCTTTTCAGAAACATCCATCGCATACTAGTTTACACATTTGTCAAATGATACTCTAAAATTCTGATATATTAGGTCAAATGAAGACCACTCAGAAACGGTTTAATTACACTGACATATAATGTTGAAAGACCAGTTGGCATCATTACTCAATGTTGATATCTTTAACTTGGCAACTTTGCTATAACAATTGTGATATGGCTATAAAGCTCTAAATAGTCTTAATCATTTGACTTTATAGATGAACTAAATTATTTTTAAAACACATTCACTGATCGTTATCTGACAGTATTATGTTCATCCAGTATGATATTGGTGCAAGACAATTGACTAATACTGGTAACTATCTTCTATCAAGGAGCTTGTAGAACATCTCATCTCATATTTTATTTTTCTCACCTATGTGTTTTAGCTCAATTTGTTAGTCAGATGACTTAATTTCCATTCATCAGGTTGGCATATCAAGTCACATATAGCATTTAAGTGTGATGAAGAACATTTTTGAATTCATAAAACCCCATTAGTATTTTAGTAAATGACTACTTTCAAGTGTCAAATAAAAAAGTTGTAACTCTGTAAAAATAGGACTTATCGTGGCAAATGACATATAAATCTTTTATTCTTTGCAATCAATGTAATGAGACATGGATTAATATCATATTAAAAGTGGGTGATATAGGGTTGGGCACCACTAGTGCTTAAAAAATTGGGTGATATATAGGAAACATTAAAATTTTAAAATCTAAAAGGACGGTTTGGAACTCTCTTTTATATTGTATAGTTCCTTGTTCTTTTACAAAGTCTTGTTTATTTTGCGTCTGGGTGATCCACATGATCACCATCATGCTAAAAATTTTAACTGAAACTTGTACTTTGCTAGCATATAGTTCAGGGAATAATTTACTGAACAGAAGGTGTAATATTATGAGATATTAGTCAGCGGTAAACATAGGAAATAAAGTAACTGTTTTATATTCAGACTATTTTAAAAATACCATTTTATGACTAAGATCATTTCACAAAACCAAATTTCTAAGGAAAAAATTTTAATAGTATTAAATCGTTCTTAGATAAACTAAAGTTTACCTAAAGTTTATTGGGGTTGATTTATTCATATCTTTGAGTTTTCATAAAAGAAAGAGTCTCTTAGTTTTTTGCTTTATGCCACTGAAACTAAATTTTTATTTAAAAATAGTATTAATTAAAGTCAGATTTCAACGGAGATTAACCTTGCTGTTAAAAGAAAATTTATATGTTAAATAGTCATTATAAAATTTTGACAATGTCATAATATTCTCTAATTATACCAAAACATGCCGTCTTTAAGTATCTGAGTAGACCGTCCCTATCCATTTGAAAAGAAATTTTGCATCAAATAGCCCCTGATGCTTTTATCTTGTCATGACTAGCCCTTTGTTAGTAATAGATGATCACTTGGCTTCAAATTATGGATCATGCTTGATGTTTTCATTAGCATCTTGTAAGATCTATAGAAAAAGTATTGTGAATTAGAAATCATCAAAGAAGTCATCAATGTCAAATTTTGGGATTTGCTGACTGTACTTCATTGGTTAAGTCGTAAGTTCTCTTGTATGGTGAAAAGATATGAATAAATTCCAAGTCTATAAACAGCTTTTAATTTTATGGCTTTCAAGTGAGATGGCCTCTTGCCTATTGATATCTGGTAAATTTACTATAATTAACTACTTAAACCAATGCAAGAACTATGGCAAATAAGCAAAAATTTTAATGAGTTTGGGATGGGGATATGAATTATCAGGATAATTGTTTATTTTTATTGTTCATATCTAGTCACATTATAAGCTGCTGACACTCATTTTTCAAAAGGATCCTAACCACCTTGAACCTTTTTGTCTTGGAGATAACTATATTTAACTTCACCCTTTCTGATTGCTATATATTAGATTAAAGTATATCTCTAGATGGTTGTGATGGGGGAACTTTGCGTGGGCACTTTATATGGTTTGAACCAGATCTATAGTCTACATATGTTATTGAGGTGTTCATTTGCACAGTTTCTTACCCAAATTGTAACTGTTCTCATTATGATCCAATACATGCTTTTTTCATGACTTATTTATGTATATAGGAACCCATATAAGACTATATTGAAGACATTGCCAATAGTTTTTAGTATATACATGTATATAGAAGCGTTAGAATGGAATCCTTATTTGTGAATTTAAATGGCATTTGCATGAAAAATAAGTTTTTGAAGCGGTAGTCCATCAGAGTTCCATTAAAACCCGATGGCGTCCTTCTTTTTAGAACTAACAAAAGTGTTGAGGCACAAGTCTTTAAAAGGAGTGATAAATCCAACTATCAACAGCTTCTTATGCTCCACGTTAATTTGGTCATATAGAAATTTCTTTAACAAAATGGTCAGTTTTGTATGTTCTTACATTCTCTTGTGTCATTGTGGTGTTCTACACCATCATTTCCTTAAAGTCATAAGTTGCAAAGGAGAATAGTTTAATGTATTAGAAAAACTTTTTTCTATCATATATTTTATTAGTTCCTCACCAATGTTATATCTGATGGTGGTAACAATAATGAATACTCAAGATAACCACCTCAAATTACCAAGCTCCTTTATCTTGACAATATTTTGACCAGTTTCAGCAGAATAAGCATTTGGGGTTGATCAACACAATGCATCAACTTTTATAAGACTATATACCAGGACAAAATGGGTCCTGCATAGATAAGGTCAAAGATTCCAGGACATTTCATATCTACCATATTAATGAAGTATCAATCTTTTTAATTAACAGTTGACACTCTGGAGAAGTATTTAATATATGTGGAAATGACAATGACCTGCGACTTTTGGGGCATACTAGTAAAGGCCAGAGATAAGCAGCAGTACCATTTTATGGGCTTAAACTACATGAGTAGATAGACTTTAATTTCTGCCTTGCACTTAGTATTTAATTCAGTGGACGTGTTTTATACTAAACTAATTAGAATTTTCTTTAGTCCTTTTTCAGGTTTGTTAGCCTAGTGGGAATGGCGTCCTCTTCATCATCACGGCATGGGTTTAAGTATGATTAATCTGAAGTTTGATTTTTCTTGGCTTTATAGGTATATTAATATCTGTGGAATCGCGCACAATGCCTATATCCAGGAAAACAAGTAGAGAATTATGATGTAATACTATCCTATCTGATGTTGCGCAGGATATTTTGCATAAAAACTTGCGATTTTTCCTCTATCCCATATCTCACATCACCTTACCCCCCAAAAATTTAATATCTCTATTAAGGTCAACTCACCTTAATAATATTTAAATCTATACCTTACCTTTACTAAGTGAGGGTAATCTGACACAAGTGGCGCTCTATGCCCTAACAAAAAGAAGATTTTTACACCTTAACTAAATGCAGAATTTATTTAAAGAACAGTGAAAAACAGGCAGTCATAATCTGGATATCTAATCATATGGCTAAAGTTTCCGCTGATAAAATTTTTAAAACATAGGGTAGATATTAATAGCCCCAATAAATTAGGTTCTTTGTGTACTTGGAGTTTCATATTATTGTAATGAGGTAGGTCTGTAGTTTTGTTACTTTTTTTATCTAAGAAATGATCAATACTAAGTTCATCTATCAAAAAACAGAACTGGCACCTTATGTTCTAGAACCTTTTACTGAGTAACCATGAGGCCATTTTTGATGTAGCAAGGCGAAGAAACTTAAGAAAATACTCAATAAATTTTGCAAAGATAATAATTACTAGTTTTCTTTTACATAAAAGGGTTGTTAACAATTTTTAGATGCTAATGTTTCATATTCCTCTAGGAGTAGTATAAAATTATGTTAAGCAAGTCATTTTTCCAACATAAAGAGATTTTCCTCATGTTAACAATCTTTTTCACATATTTTTAGTGACAGCAGTAACATCTATTGGAGGTATAAATTTGGTCTTTAAAAGTATGAAAATTACCTTTTTTAGAATTTTTCTCTACCGCATTTACTTGATGCTATATAATCTGACTGGAAGAAGTGGTCACATTTAATATTTTTACTTTATAGAATTTTTAATCAAGCTTCACTTATTTGAGGATGAAGAAGGAGTCTCCCTTAACTCTTTCATGTTTATCAGTAGATCATTCTGGGAAGAAAGAATGGAGCTTACAGGAGATATTAAATCTTTTAGATTTATAAGACTTGCAGTAAATAGAGTTTACATCTGTGTAAAGTACAGTTTGAAAATTCTATATGGACTCAACTTTTATCACAACCGGATAGCCATAAAGGCCTGCTTCTGGAAAAATAATGGCTAAAAAGACTTTAAACCGCATACTAGTTTAGCATAAACCTTCTCACAGGTTAAACATTTATAGAATAAGGTACCATAATTTCTCAAGCTTGGCGACTAAGAGAGGAAGATATTGAGATTTTTGTATTTCCCACATCATCCAGCTCTATTGAATTATAAATGAGATATCTCTTTTACCTGCTAGGGCTTGATTTATAATATAAATTTTATAGTGATTGTAGGATTTATCATTATTTGGTAAATATTATTGCTCTGTTTGCTTATGAAATGTTAACCTAATCCACCTGATTAAAATTAGCCAAAAATACTAATGTTCCATTGGGTAGGATCCCTGACAGTGTTGGCAAGAGATTTATTTTGCTAATTTAATATTGTTAGTTATTCTTTTGCACAGATCAACCAGGGTTTTTTGCTAGTCAATAAGGGTTAATTAGCAGTTGCTGAGCGTTTACAACGCTTTTATTGGCAGCAATTTGTGGGTTAGCCTAGAAAAGGCAAGCGACCTGCTATTAATGGTCAAAAGGTCTCATTACTTAGGCAGGGTGCTAGCTTTATAAGGTTAATCCTCTGTGTGGATGAAGGCGTTAGATGCACTTTTTAAATCCAACCCAGGATGGATTGTAATCTAGTCAGAAGAGGATACTGACTAGGTGGATAGTTCAAACAGATGAATCATTCATTTTGGTGCAAAACATGAAGTACCTCATTGTCAATGGATGATGTTCACATTTGGGCAACAACATAAATGTCAGGCTTAAATTCATTTATATAAATCCCTTGATTTTTATGATATATAGACTCTTTTTTGAGAGAAACTCCCAAAAGATAATTTAGGAATTAAAAAAATTGAGTTAGTTCTTGGGCTTGCTTCTTATGAAGCGTGTTATGGAGGTTCGCTGTGTGTGTGTCTCAAGTACCTTGAGTGAGATGGAAATCACCTGGTAGTAAATATATACTTGGTTGAAATTAATAACATTATAAAGAAGAATGGCTGTGCAGCTACTGTCACACTAGCATTTACCAATAGTTTTACATCATACGTCTTTTCTTAGTACTAGATGGTCTCAACCCAAGGGGGGATTCATCAATGTTTATTGAATTACGCCTGGGCTCCTAAGAGCCTGAGGCGAGGGAAGGAAAGGGAGGAGGCATCGAGAAAGGGAGGGGGTTTGCGCGCCAGATCCGTGCTGCAGTGACAACTGAGCGGGGAGGGTTGGCGACATAGTGCAGACCTTCAGGGCCATCTCAAAGTGTACCTGAAAGTGGGTGATCATGTGTGGAAGGGTCCACACCTGCTGGTCAAAGGCAGCACGAAGGAAGGAGTTATGGATGGTCCAGATGGCTGTGGCATAGGCGAGGACATGGAGGGGTCGGTGGCAACCAGGCAATGTCTGCTCAAACATGAGGTCTTGCACAGGGTGTCCAGACCAGGGCTGAGCATGGAGGAGCGCGCGGGCCTTTGGCCAAAATGTGGCGACACCTGGACAGGTGAAAAAATGATGGAGGTGGGAGTCAATAGGCTCCACACAGCAGGGGCAGCTTCAGTGCTGGAAGGTAGGGGCCAGTCCGGTCCCCTGTCCTGTATGAACAGTGGAGCACCCTCCATAAGGTGTTGGACACCTTTGCTGACAGGATGGGGTTATAGACGTCCTTCCACAATTCCTTAAGGTCAAATCTCACGGAGGGAGGGAGGAGCTCAAGGAGTCTTGGGCGGATGGGAGGACGATTTTGGGGGTTGAGGCGAGTTAATACAACTTGTCCATTGTGCACAATTGCATGACGACGGGGGCTGAGGCCAGGGCCTTCCCTTCTGTATGGGAAGGCATGGTGGATCCGCGCGCCTACTCATTTCAGGGCAAGGAGAGCCTGGTTCCAGTAGGGGGATGAGGATGGTTTTAGGCGATGGCCTGGTTGGTTTGTGAGCCACTCCCCTAATGAGGTCAGAGATGCTCTAGGAAGACCCAGAGCTGCTGACATTGACTGGCGGAGGGCGGGCGCCCATTGGGGCATGGGGGTCGCGTCCCAGCAGAAAATCGGCCATAGGAACTTCAGGAAGATTGTGGTGGCATGGGATCGCGTGTCCAGAAGCCCTAGGCCCCCTTCATTGCAGGGTCGGGCAATGGTTGAGAGGGCCATTGGTGGATGGTTTGAGCCCCAGATCCAACAGCGGAGGAGTACATTGATTCGCGTATAAAAGGCATCTGTGAATGGGAAGACGTGCGCTAGGAACTAGACTTTGGAGAGGAGGAACACATTGGCCATCAGAGCTTGACCCTGGGGGTGATGTGCCGCCAGTTCCAGCTGGCAATCCTGGAGTTAACTGCTGCGAGAAGCAAGTCCTCATTGTCTTTTAGCGCAACTCCTTGTTGGTTGGTGAGAACGCCCAGGTGACGGAAGGTACCGCGCTCAGGTTCAATACCAAAATGGTGGGGGGAAGGTGGGGGAGCCGACCTGTACAACTGTTGTCTTGGAGGTGTTGACCATGGCGTTGGACGCCTTGGTGTACCTCTCAATGGTCACAGCAGCGAGGGCAACATCCCCAGGGCAGCCAAATGCAATGGCAGTGTCATCTGCAAATGCCATGGTGCGTGTGGGGGCTTTACCTGGGACCAGAATCCCTGTTAGCTTGTCCTGTAAGGAGGCCAAGAGAGGGTCAAGGGTGATGTTAAAAAGGATAGGGCTCAGGGGGTCCCCTTGCCGGAGACCTTGTCCAACTGGTACTGCCACCATAAAACCCATTGGCGCCAGGACTCTGGTGTGGAACTGGTCATAGAGCGCTGATATGCAGCTCCTAACTGCGAGTGGGAGATGGAAGCGGGCCAGGGAAGCATCAATATACTTCCAGGCTACCCGATTATATGCTTTCTCCATATCCAGGAGAGCCACAAAGCCATTCACTTTACGAGAGTTAGCAGTCAAAGTCACGTGAAGGTCATTATGGTTGTCCCATAACGACCTCCCCGGAATAAAACCGTGCTGGGATGGGGAGAGGCGAGGTGACACCCATTTGGTAATGCGGTTGGCCAGAAGCTTCGTGAAGAGCTTGTGGTCTGTGTTGATCAACGCTATGGGGCGCCAGTTCACCAGGTTCTCACGGTCTGACTTCTTGTGAATGAGGGTCGTGATTGAGCCTCTGGAGTCGGGGAGGACCTCGCCATTCACCAAGAGTGCAGCGAAGAGGTCGCGGAGGGTTCTGGCTATCACTGCAGGTTCCAGAAGGTACACCTCAAAGGGTATTCCATCTGGGCCTGGGGCTTTAAGCCGTGGGGATTTCAGAAGGGTTTCCATCACCTCCTGGATGGAAATAGGCGCCAGTAGAGCCTCATCAGCCTGTGGGTCAATGGGCGGCTCTGGAGCCCGCCACAGGAAGTCTTGGATGTCCGATGGGTCCACCTGGGTGGCATGGAAGAGGCTGGAGTAGAAGCGGTGTAGTTCCTGCGTGATTTCCTCCTTATCTGAAGTGGTTGTAGTGCCAATCTTCAGTGCAGTAATATCCTGCGCTGTTGACCGGGCTTTCTGTTTCTGAAAGAAGAAGCGGGTGGGGCGTTCCCATTGAGCATAGTAACGAGATGTTGTAAAGTTTGCTGCCCGTTCTTCCTGCAGTGTGAGCTCCAAGCGGAGTGCTTCCTGCGCCTCTTCCCAGTCTTCCAACCATCTGGGAGAGGGCGAAGGCTGGCAGTTTCGCTCTAGATGTTTGATTCTGGCTTCCGCCCTTTTGACTCTGGCGCGAGCTGCAGTCATCTGGGCTTTGGCACAGTTGTAAGCAACGCGGGTGATGCCCTCCTTGGTCACCACCCATCTAGCCTTGTGGTCAAGCAGGTGGGGTGGGGGAGGTGAGAGTTCCGGATGGTCATAGACAGCTTCTCCTTAGTGAAGGGGTTGTTGAGAAGAGCTGGGGCAACCCTAGGCCAGAACCTACGCGACGGTCTAAGTGTGGTGGTGAGGACAACGGTGAGTGATCTGTGATCACTCAGATGGTTGTCACGAGAGATGGGAGAGGAGACGCGGCCAATTAGCAGGGGGCCAATCAGTGCCATATCTATGCGTGACGCTGACTGGAAAGCTCCTCCATCATACTGGATCCTAGTCATGCAGCCTAGGCCAGACGCGGAGGGTGGAAGTGCATCTATAAAGCCACTCAGGCGAAGGATATCCTGGAGGCGAATTGATCCAGGGCGTTCCTTTGCTGCAGGGGGGTAAGAGTCACGGACGCGACTTATGGTTGTATTGAAATCTCCTAAGAGGACTGTATTCCATGGGAGATTGAGTTGGACGAGCTCTTTCAAGAGCTGATTTTGCTCTTGACCTGCATTAGGCAGGTAGATGCTTGCAGCGAAGAAGGAGAAGTCAGGAGTGGTGAGTTTGGCCAATATGAGGCGGCCACCTAGATATTGTGAAAAAAATGGGTTTTAACCCAGGGATTCAAAACAATAAAGGGTGGCATGGTTTGTCCAGAAGGAGTTGCCTCCAAACTGTTCATTCCATGCAGATTGTTCGTGGGGGAGGATATGGGGCTCCTGGACAGCAGCGATGTCAATTTGTGCTGACCTGAAGTTTTGGAGGAGGCGGGCTCTCCACTTAAAGTCCCGCAACCCATTTGCGTTGATGGATTGCAGGGCCAGGGTGCTGCCAGGGGGACTTATAGCTGTTCCCCTCCATGTCCTGGGGTTGCCAGCGCTTAAATCTGCTGCTGTGAGACGGCTAGTTTTGAGTCCTTTAGCTTGACTATTAGCTGTAATCCGTGAGGAGCGTCGAGGGTTCTGAGGGGAAGGAGAGGGTGGGGGGCGGAGGACCCAGTAAGCCAGCCTAGGATGCTGCCCCCGCTATGTTGCAGGGGAAGGACCTGAGGGTGCTCAATGGTGACCTCCGCGGTGTCCCCATTTGATGAGTCTGAGTCCATATTCACTTCCTCCAACACTGCAAAGGATCCGCGCAAAATGGACTTTGGGGTTGGGGTAGGACTCTTTGAGGTGGCACTTCTACCGCAGGCCGTGGGTTGCCAGTCCATGCTGGTGGGCATAGCTCCATTGGGAGCTAAGGGTTGATGCGATAAATCGCTGGTGGAGGTTGATGGGGGTGCCGCGGAGCCCTGAGTGGGGGTGGCTGACGAGGGGCACCCTGTGGGAGATGCCTTGCGCTTGGTGAGAGAGAGAGTTGACTCTGGGAGAATGGAGGGGGTGCCCACTGGAAGGGGGGCATGAGCGCGAAGGTATCCCATACCAATAGTGGGGTTAGCTGTTTCAACTGCTAGGCGTAAGGCCTCAGGGACAGGTCTTGAACGGGAACCCATTGTGTGGGTTGTGGAATTGCTGCTGCAGCCACATGGGATCGTTTTTGGCCTGGTTTAGGCACCTGGGTGGTGGCTAAGAGGGCTTGTTTTCGAGCTGTGCAGCCACTATACAAGTGTCCAAGGGCGTTACACCATGAACACCTGGGGCGCGCCTGATCAGGGTCGACAAAAAAGATCTCAGGGCATGCCTCAACTACTGCCACATGAGGAATAACCTCAATGTTGCGGGATACAGTGGGGGAGGGGATGAAAAACGCCCTAGCAGTGCGAGCTCTTTGAGTGGGAGCATAGTAAGAGGGGATGCTAAAGTCCACTGAAAGAACAGACTAAACTCCATTAAACCACAATGGAGTGCCAGTTTAAGAGACTCAGGATCAACAGTCGTTGGTAGGTTGGAAAAAGTAACCCATGAATTTTTCTCCAGGTGAGAGCGTGTGCGGGAGATGTGAAGAGATCCACGTGGAATAATGACCTGGAGGGTGGCAGCATGGTCAGCAAGGGCAGCTTCAGTGAAGCCCACATCGATGTAGTGGCCCTCCACTGATTATGGATGGTGGTGTTAATTGGGAATGTCTCCGCAATCGCTGCAATTTATGAGAAGTAATCCTCTGTATAGAATTCAACAGGGTTATGCCCATAATAAAGGCGAATTGCGTGGGAGAGGGTAGAGCGAGGTAGAGCTTTTTGCGCTCTAGTTTCGCCCATTTCTTCTTAACATCAGCAATAAACGCCACTTCACGGGGATCAGCTTTGGGTAGCGTTGGTGCCAGAGGTTTTTGCCACGCCCCAGTGGCTCCTTTGGTACGTTTGTGTTTGCTTTGGGCTGCAATTGCGGGTTGAGTGTGAGCTGGTGGTTTGGACAAGTTTGCAGAGTTCCCTTGTTGCTGGAATGTTACAGCAGTTGCTGGCGTCATATTAAATTGAGGGGTGGTTTGTTGGGCCTCGCTAAATTGGGGAGGCTCATCCAGATTGGAATTAACTCCAGCCAATTGGGAGGAGGGAGATGTTTCATCACCATCCCAATCTCTTTGGGTAAATTCAGCCCGAGTATTTGCTGTGATTTCGTGGGCAAAACTCACTGGCTGATTGGTGAATTGGTCGTTTTCAGCATATGGAGATAAAGTGCCGACTTGAGAAGTGCCGATTATGGGGTTTAAATGGGACGGGTGAAATTGGAACTGGTGTGAAGTTCCAAAATCTGAACCATTTAAAACCCCATTGGGAAGTGTAGATTGTCCCAATTTGGTGCTTAGTGAACCAGAATGTGCGGCTAATCCAACCCTACATCCAAGGGTTTGAGGGCCAGGTGATTGTTGGGCCTCGCTAAATTGGGGAGGCCCATCCAGATTGGAATTAACTTCAGCCAATTGGGAGGAGGGCGATGTTTCATCACCATCCCAATCTATTTGGGTAAATTCAGCCCGAGTATTTGCTGTGATTTTTTGGGCAAAACTCACTGGCTGATTGGTGAATTGGTCATTTTCAGCATATGGAGATAAAGTGCCAACTTGAGAAGTGCCAATTACGGGGTTTAAATGGGACGGATGAGATTGGAACTGGTGTGAAGTTCCAAAATCCGAACCATTTGAATCCTCATTGGGAAGAGTAGATTGTCCCTATTTGGTGCTTAGTGAACCAGAATGTGCGGCTAATCCAACCTTACATCTGAGGGTTTGGGGCCAGGTAGCTGGGTATCGCCCCTCATGGAGGGAGCCAGAAACACGGCGTCAGCAATAATAGATGGGGCTGAATTAGCTGACACAATGGGGGAGGTGAATGACTGGATGGGCTGAGTTGCATTCAACTAAGCAGACGCCATTAAAACAGTGTGGGTGATGACCTCCTTGGTTGGAGGGGGCCCAGCGGGTTGGTGGGAGGCAGTGCACACAGAGCTGTTAGGCGTGCAGGTTGCAGAAGTGCGATCAGGTGAACTGGCGCTAGTTATGGGTAGCTCCAGGTTGGGGGGTGGTGCCTGCTTTCATGGCTGCTGCTTGAGAGCGGGTGATTCTGGTTGACCCTGAGGTGGGTAACCGAGGGTTGCTTCATTTGGGGTTGGTGCTGGCTCGTTTGGCATAGTCTGCGGGTTCTTTTGTGGGGTTTCCCGCCATATTTGCTAATAGTTTTTGTAAATCTCTTTAGTGGAGCTAAATTTCAGGCTGAATTGATTTTTGAAAAGTGATACTTAGCAGAAAGAGATTGTAAGCTTTATATCATACGTCTTGTAGTTGTAGGAATAAGCCTGCTTAAGGAAGAAATAAATCATAGAGAAGATGACTGGCTAGCTGTTGTCACACTATAGCACTCTTCTCTGTTTTTTACAATGAGTTATTTTACCTCTTTCCTTATTATTATATTCCTTTATGATTTATCATAAAAGACACTTGCAGAAGACATTTATTCTAGTTAGTGATACAAATATTCAAGATTCTACTAGAAAAGTTTGAGTAAATAGTTTCTCTTATCTAATTGTATGTTGTTTTAAAATTTCTTGCATCAAAGGTGAAAGGGAGAGGTTACCTTTATGGCAAAAAGTTTTCCACATCATTAAATTAGAGTTTAAGGGATAGTTTTCCCTTTTTTGCTGGATTTTTTTAAGTATCTTCAAGTGAGTTGAAGGAAGGTTATCATTACCTGTTTAAAGGAGAAAACTTGAGCAGATAAATTTGATATTGAAGAACTCATATGGGTAATAGTTTTCATACTAATAAGACTGACCCACATCTATTATCATAGTATTATCAACAATAGTTGAATGCAAACCTCGAACCTATACAAAAAAAATAAAAATGTTTACAGAAGGAATGAATATTGTTATCATATACATATCTTCTTTCTCGCTTTATAAAGTTCTAAAAACCACGCGAATTTTTCACCAGGGACATATTTTATCTTACATAAAGATTTGATGCTTAATACATGAGTAATTCAAGAGAATAAATTAAAATTTTGTTGATATTAGTTTGGAAGGCACAGTTTTGGCTATACCTTGGGAGGGCTTTTGTCCAAATTTTTCAATGTAGACTCTTCAAACATTATAAACTTCTCTCATAATTCATTATATGGTTAAGTAACTTTTTTGACCCAAATGCTTATTTAAGGTCTCAATACTTTTCTAATTGCCTTTAGACATACTTTACAATTCTCAATATGAGCGTCAAGACCTCTTCTTAGATAATTTAAAATTAGAAACTATGACTTTGTGAGCAAAGAAAGCCTATGTTATTCAACTTTTATATGCGCATCTAAGTTCAAAGACATGTTGGATAGTTACTTACCATGTGGGCTCAAAATCTCAAAATAACCTTATTGGTATTTTTTTAGCTGATTTATCGAGACTAAAAAGGACCCTAGGCCAATGTCATTGTTAGTCAATGAAGCAAAATTTAAAAGATAAGTAGTTCTGGGGGACTTTAAGGTCTGGTAGGTCCAGATAACACAATATCAATGGGCGTCAGAGGGTACAAAGAGCCAAGTAGCGCCACTTGGGCCTGAAGGCCTTTGAAGACCCTCAAATAGTACAAATAATAGCCTCTGATCTGCTGCAAAAAATCAGAAAGATATGCTGAAAAAATAACTTGAAGCCTTAGTGGATTTAAAGTACTAAATATGATCTATTTTTGCCAAGGATTATTTAGGTGGTTAAAATACAATCATCACGACTTTGCTAGGGTTCAAGCTAATTAAAAATACTTAGAATGTGAACTGGGTGCAGCATTACTAAGTTATTGGCCCAGCATGCCAAGGGCCCAGAAGAATAAGTGATTTTTAGTTTGGGACTTAAAAGCCAAGGTGAGTAGTAAAATCGTTCAATAACATACTAAAGCCCTCATACCAAGCCAGGAGGCTGTGATGGGGCAACCGCGGGCCTAACTGGTAATAACCCTATTGACATAAGTTTCAGAAAGGATGACAAAAACTCAAAAATTTGCGGAATGTTTAGTATTATATAGGGTGTTTAGAGAGTATGGGGACATAGAATGGGCAGATCATGCCAATTTATAACAGATAAACATTTTTTATATTTATGGTATCCAAGCTGTGTGCTTTGGATTGGAAACAGGCTCAGGAATAACAAAGTATATGTATTTCACTATAATGTGGAAATTTGTTAGGTCAGTATGTTGCAATATTTGCTTCCTAAAAGCTTGAACTAGTTAATGGATTTTGCCATGCATTAATATATACCACTGATATATCGCAGAAAGATGGTGGAATTAAACTCCACATAATATAATCTTAGTAAAAGGCAGTTTTTTATATTTAAAGGGTGGGAAACTAAAGAAATAATATGGTAACTTACCCTAAAGAGGGTATTTGCCTATATATTGGGTAGTATGAAGCTTTGGAATTGGCGAAAGCCTTTTCCTCTTTGGGAACTACTTTTTTAGTACTAGATGGTCCCAACCCAAGGCCTCTTTGGGAACTACTGATTGTTCTGGTTTGGCATTACAATGGGTTTGGGGAGAGGAAAGAGAGATCATGTCATGTCATAATTTTTTTATAGCAAATCCACTGGCTCAGAAATAAATTTATCAGGATACTTTTAATCTTGACATATTATTATAGATAGAAAGTTACTAACACTAATTCTTCAAGAACCCAACTTACTGCTAATTTCAAGGCAAAAAATCAATAGCACTCTGCATGCTCCGCGAGTTTGATCCATGATATAAACTACTAATAGAAAGTCAATTTGAATTACAAACAATGGATCATATGGGGGTTTGGGATGGGTGAAAGATTACATAAGTTTGGTCAGTAAACTGGTCATACTTAAGGTGATCCCTGGGTTCTTACAAAGGCACATGCTTAAATCTCTATTCACACCCCTTCAACTTTACCAGTTCAAAATAGGGAATGGTTGCTGAGAAGGTAATTCTTTTGGAGTCAGGGCAGTAAAACACCGCTCATCTACCATGTGATCTAGGTCACTTATCAGTGTAGAGGCCTTACTGATTGTTTAGGTCTAATCCTGCTCCTTTGAGGTAAAGACTCCCTTAATTAGCTGGGGAAATGTGATTTAAGTGCTTTGTATTATCTTTTCCTTAAGACAGTATACATTTCCCCTCCTGGGGCATGAATGAGGGCATAAATATTATTCTCTTAAGGGAGTTTGATTGTAAGGAAAATTCATTACCTTCTGGGGAGGGTAAGGAGCATTGGGATTGATTGCTTGTAAAAACTTTTATTAGATTGCAGCAATTGACGCAATTTTTGCACTCACACAGTCATATTATAAAAAGAGTTTCCATTTAAGCCACCAGGCACTGGATTGAGTGACGTGGATACGTGAGGCCAAGATTGCCATTACTTCTGCCTTCTGGGAGTATCTATCATGATGTATTCAGGCGACGTGGTCATAGGGACTTTAATGGAGACAATAGGGAACTATGAAACATGCTGTGATTTTTTTCAATTGTAGGGTGATTAATATGGAAGGCGCCATTTCCTAAGCCCTTCAACACCTCATAGGACCCAGAGCATTTATATGCTAGCTTTCAGGAAGAACTTTCATGCGCAGATGGCGAGTTTCCAACATGACAAGGTATCATTTTTTGAGCTCTTTGCCCATGTGGAGTTCTTGTCCGCATTTTCTTTCATTCATCAACTGTCTTTGACAGGTGCTCATGTAAAAGATTGTAGGTTTCACATATATAATTAAGGTGTTCCTCTGCAGAAGGAACAGTATAAGTGAGACGGGTACTAATATGGAATGAGGGGCTTTATTCGAAATTAATTTAAAGGAAGAAAGGATGATGGATGCTATGGGGCATTAGATATGCAAATTATGCCAGAGAGAGGTCTGACGCCCATTCGTCATGACTTGCAGAAGTGTAAGAGCAGAGATCTTGCTCCTGGGTTTGGTTCACCCTCTCAGTTTGACCATTGTAGATTTTTTTGTGTTTACTACACAGGTTTGAATTGTGCTTGAGTTATTGTGGATTAATTTATATGGGTGTGTTAATAATTGTATGAAGGTTGTTATCCTAGTTGAGTCCTTCACAACTAGTCCTATTAGATACGCTCAGGTTTTCTCCTATAGACAGGTGTTAAAACTTAGGGAGCTTGTGCTTTTATTGAGCACCAATTGATAAAAGTTTGGGATTTGATTCTGCTTTCTTAGTAATACTCGCTTTAGCTCAATTATTTAAATTCACAGGTACCTTGTATGGTTATTGTTTTAACTTTAAAATACAAGAATATAATGATCAATAGTAGCATGAAGATTCTTTATAATTGTGCTGATAGCCAAAATAGTAATTAGGTCCAACGCCAACCTGTTGCTTGTCCTAGTATTAATTTTTTCTGGAAGTATAGGGACATCTTCCCTATTACGTCTAATAGAAAATAACCTAGGATGAGCCTCAGAGGTTCTTCTTCCTTCTCATCATGCATAGTACGCCATGATCAAAATGATATAGAAGAAGGATATTCTTTTCCTTCCAACACCAATCACAAAATTAAAACAGTCTAGAATATAAAATTTTATGGATAACTGTATATTCAATCATATCTGATCTGTTATGCAGATCGTAGTAAATAGTAAGAAATTTTGCGCACAACTCATTGGTTGGTGCCCCAATTGGAAAAGGTGGCCATCGGTGATGAATTTATGCCTCCAAGGTCGCGCAAAACAATAATCTTCCTCATCATATTAATGGAGCTCTCTCTCCTACTTGACTGCAATCACTAATGAGTTGAATTAAAGAACATGTCTCGACAGCTTCTCTAAACTCCCATCATTTTTATCTTTATGTGTACATCCTGCTTAGGTAATAGTACTCTTACCCACAAACATCATATTTTGATAAAGAAAAGGTTAAGCTAAAAGTTTCTCAATGACAGGCGGCATTACTTGCCAGAAACTCATAAGCCCCCTAGTCAGTTGCAAAGGACCTTATTTAATCCTATGAGTCAATTAATTTATCAATAAATTCAACTTCCTTTTAATAGTACTAGATGTAAATTCAACCCCTTATCATCTGTTTATTGTCAAGGATCTTCCCAATGAAACGCATATCAGTACACCAGATTGTAATTTTATGGTTCAATAAATATTTGTTAAGTTATTTCTCAGAACAATAGTTTTATTTTATTTAACTGAGGCAAGCCAACCAGGGGACAGGCATTACCAAAAGAAAGAAAGAAATGACATGAAACATGAACAGGGTCAACTCCATTGAAGAATGTTTTTCCACCTCCGGATTGGAACTCAAATGTTTCTGGTTACGTCATGGGTAAGGTTTTCATGTTATTAGACCTACTAACCGCCAATAGCTTCCTTTGGCTGGCACCCGATCGATGTGCAAAGGGCAGGAATTGAACCTGCAACCTTCAGGTTGGTAGCCATACGCCCTTACCAACTCGCCTTCCACCCCCTCAGAACAATAGTTATCATATATAAAATTGATGACTCCAAAATCCACTAGTGGAATGAATCTCTAGTGGACAAGCAGATTAAACATAACTGATGAAGCTGGGTGATGTGGGCAAAATCCCAACACATCCCTAACTTGACTAGATTGTCCAGTAATGAAGATTTTCTGGGGCATATGCCAAGTGTATTTTGATTAAGTCCGCCAGCATAGCTTAGCTTCATAGTGCTCTTGATCCATCTCCATTGCTTGATCAATGTATTGGTTGTCCTTCTTCTATGCGCGTTTCTATTACATGTCCTCCTTGCTGCAGCCTGCACTGAGCGTGGTTCCCTCAGCCACATGCTGTTTCAGGCTAGTTCAGAAGTTTTTTCCAATAGAAAGGTCTGGAAAGACTGTTTTCCCCAGGTCAGGGTTATATGACACCTCATTATTTAAAGGATCTTCTCAGTAAGCTTCTCTGATACCATGTTCCTTGCATTTCCCCAGGCTGGTTTTCATTTCTTAAGGGACTACTCATGATAAATTTCAGTTTCAACCTGTCCTGATTCTACTGATGTGTTTTTATTCTATCAGCCCATCAGTACTACTTGCTGCAGACCCAGTTTCAGCCCTAGTTGGTCCTACCAATAACTTAAGGGGACATCACCAGATACTTTTTGATGATTACAAGATAAAAATCAAATTTTAATACTGTTTTTTGCATTCTTATATTTTTATATATATTTTCTTTATTAAATTTATCTTATATTACTTTTAAAATTTTACCAAAATCTCTTTTGCAATGGGACTTAACTTATCAATAGGTTCAGTTTCCATCCTTTTGTTTCCACAATTCTGGTTCAGAAGTTTATTTTTTGAACTTAAGCAGTTACCATTGTTCAAAGGTCTTTTTTTAGGACTTAATCACTTATCATGGTTCAGTGGCCCCCACTTGAACATGACTAACACTAGGATTTGATCTTATTTTTAAGTTCATTGGTCCTTCAGGAACATTGCGCTCTTTCTCCTTAGTATCCAATACTTGAGATATTTTATATGGACCTGGTTCCCTACACTGCCATCTGTGATGTTTTTGAAAGTGCAGGCGTAAGTAGCCAACTTGTCAATCACTTCAAGCGGACCCAACCACAAAGCTTACAGCTTATTTCTTTGTCCAAAACCATGGGTGTCGCAATATGCTATCTTATCCCCGCATGGTACTCTAAATTTCTGGTCAGTTCTTTTCATCTGTCAATTTCGCTTTGATACTTTTCTTAATGGTAGCATCAAACACTTGCAATTGCGGTTATCATAATACAGACCAGTTGGTTCAGGTATAAATCAATACTCATCCCCGCTGATGGCTCTATGGAAGAATACAAAATTGTTGGTATTGCTTCCATCTGTCCATAAAGTAATTTGAGTGGCGTTTTTCCAAATAAACGTATGATGACTTATGTTTAGGGGAAGGTAACTGAAGTTAGGTAAGATCCCCAAGTAAAAGTTTTCCCTAAGATCAATTTGCTTAGAGTCACAGCTAGAATTCTGTTAAATCTTTCCACTATTCCGTTATTTTGTGTCCTCTATGGAACTGATCCTACTCCTCTAACCCCATCAATTTGCTAAGCCTCAGAATTACATATGAGTTAAAAATAGTTACATTATCACTCAAGATCACTTGAGTAAATCCTCGATGTTAAATTACTTGATCCAAAATAATCTTTGCTTTTCTCATGGCATACGCTTTTCTCATGGGCTTTGGTTTTAACCCATTTAGTTAGAGGGTCTTTTGTTTTTTATTTGAGGAGGCTGAACTGGGGACGATACGCACTAATTAAGGTGATTCAAATTCATGGGAAAGGAGGATAAAACCTGAAAACCTCCTCACGCAGCATATGATAGGCTAAAAAATCCATGGACCGCCTTGTTATTCACTATCTTTGCTTGGGACATTGGTTCATAACGCCAACACAGTCATAATCGTCCCCTACTTAAAGTTCATCTATCAGGATTAAACTTGGGAGGCAGTGGTCATTAAGTCCAAGCTCTTTCACTAGGGTACCCTCCCTTAGAGGGTCTATTGTCACTATGATATATTTTAAGCCTTCTGTGCTGATACTCAGGGGTCCCATCACATCTATTAACACAGTATAACAAACAAATCCAGGGAGTACTAGCTTGTATCCTGTTATATATATTTATGTGGTTTGTTGAGTTGGCATTATACGCAACAGGTCTGGTAGTTGGCAAAATCATAATTAATCAGTTTCCAGTAGTACTAGCGAGTATGGTCCATAGTTTCCTTAGCCCACCTTGACACAATGTCTTTGTGTGTTATTCATACTATTTCCACTTATTCTGATGACTTTAGGAATAAACATCGTTTTCCATCATTATTTTTAAATAACTGTCCATATCTCATCTCTGTGTTATTCAGTTATTTCTCTACACACCTTGCGTTTTCTTGGGGTTCATCCCCAACATTTCATTCAATCATCCTTTGGAATGATTTTTCAACATGATGATAAACTATGGACTACAGATAATCTTTTTCCGTCAGCGTTTTCATGAACTGCTCCAGCCCAGTGTAGTATCTCAAATCTTAAGCTTGTAATTTTAAAGCTCATTGGGACAGTCGCCATTCTGGTTATTTCAAATTATGAGCCAGCGTAAAGATGAGTGGTTCATCACTACTTGATAATATGTTCTATGGATGTACACTCAGAATTGCTTGCATGCATATTTTAAAGAGCCATTCATGTTCCATCATGGTATAGTTTCTCTCCACTGGCGTTAGTGTTTGGCTCAAATAGGTCGTCAGATGTTCTTTCCCATCTTCATACACTTGGCTCAAAATGGCTCCAAACGCCGTCAATAATAATCAGTTTGGATGATGAATTTCCAATTATAATTAGGGTACTTTAAGACAGAACTGGTAATTAGTTATTAGCGTAATTTTTTAATGATTCTTGGTTTTTCATTCCACATGAAATCTTTTTCTATCCTTTAATAAGTGGAATTAAGGCTACACAATTTTTTGTGAAATTCTTTATGAATCAGCATTAGTAGCCACCCATCGCAAGAAGTACTTAAATATCCTGAATGCTCTTCAGGATTGACATACATTTTATTGACATAATCTTCTTCTGATGGGGTTTCAGCTCTATGGAGTTGATAACAAACCCCAAGTACAGTAGCTCCTTCTCAAAGAAATGTCACTTCTACTGCTTTAATTTTAATTTCGCCGCTTCAGGTGCTTAAACACTTCTTCTAAGTGCTACAAATGGTCTGTGAAGCTCCTGCTGAATACAAATATATTGTCAGATATAATAAGACACATAAGAGCTTCAGATCACTAAGGATAGAGTTATTTCTCTCTGGAAGTGGTCGGCGTATTATACAATCCCTGGGGCATTCAGGTCAGCTTGTAAAGTCCCTGTGCGGTAATGATTTCAAATCTCTTGGCCCTCCTTTGGCAAATTGATTTTCAAAAATCCTAAATTAAATCTATCATTGAAAAGAATCTGGCGTTACCTAGGCGACTGAGCGCGTCAATGATCCTCAGCAATGGATACAAATCTTATGAATGATTTTTAACTGGCAATAATTGATCATTATTTAATTTGACCGTCCTTCTTTTTTACTATAAGGATTAAACTTTCCCATGGACACCATGCCCTAAAGAGGAGCTATGCTCAACAAGCTTGTTGATTTCTTTTCTGACCACAGATTCATCAGCTCTAGACCTTTGAGCAGTGTTATCCACTTTGGCGAATATTTCCCTTTGTTGACCTTATGAATCACGTTCTTTGAGCATCCCAAGTCATGGTCATCTTTGGCGAATATCTCCCATTACTTCTCAAATAGTTGGAGCACCTCTTCTTGCTGTTGTTCAATAATTAGCCAGCTGTTCTCAATCTATTAAGCATTGAAACTTTTACCAGTTTCCACAAGCAATCCTATTTCAACTAGCTTTCTGAAATCATGAATTTTGTTGATCTCTGCTATCTGGATCAAAAAAGAAATGTGACTACTTGATTTTTCGCTATCTTCATCATATTCTTCCCAGATTAACCAGTATCACGTTTATTTTTCCGTGTCCCTGCATACTTATCACCGGCGCTACCCATGGTTTGATTATTAATTTCCTCATTGGGGCAACATTTCTCTATATAGTTGCTCTGGATCTCAAACGTTAACCCCGTGTTAATGATTATGTGCATCCCAGGCAGTATAGTCTTTTCATTTTTATTTTCAAGGGATCCCACGATTTTCCATTATCTCCTTGACCTTTCTCTCCATTTTTGCCAAGCCAACTTATACTGGATGGGAATAATGGTGTCAACTTAAATCAAGTTTAAAAAGTTCTTCTTAGTCAGCAGTGTCTCTCCTTCCCACTGATATAACTATAGCGTATCCTCTAAAATGGTTAAGGTATTCTCCTCAAAATTTATTTTTACTCCATATTTTCTCAAGAACTCCGTAATGATCAGGTATATTAATTCTGGTTTGTCAAAACAATGATGGGAGCTGATACCACAAGTGAACCAAACTGGAGTGGTAGCGCTCTATAAGGTCCTCAGAATATTGTTATATTTGGTCCAGATGTTCCATACATCTTCTAGTGTTCTAGGTCATTAAAAATATACATTTGTTTTAACAATTTGTTTAAAACAATGTTTATGGGCGCTCCACTTTTGATGCTAGCCCTCACTTTCACTTGTTTAACTATGATATCTGCATAGGACACTCAGAATATTGTAATAGCTTATATACTGGGTGAATGGCGGCGTTATTTGATGAATCAAGAGGATGAATTAGTTGAGTTGAGAGATCAGGGAAAGATTTCTTGATTGCATTAATTAAAATGGATATGATTGCCTTATCTAATCTCTTCTTAAGTAACTCCTCCTGGTTATCATAAGATTTAGCCTTGCCTGCTAGCTGATGAGCATATAATTGAGCCAATTCTTCATGTTTTCAAAAGAATTTTTCTTCATTATAGCTTGAATGATAGCGTTCACGTCTATATTAACAAACTGATATAGTGGTTTGCTTGCTTCATAATCTACAAAAAGGATTAAAGTGTTTATATCGTCATTCATAATATTGGGAGAAACATATTTAACCGTAATTCCAGATTGTTCCTTCTCTAGAATTTGAGACCTTTTACCAACTCATAAATGTTTTCCTTCTTCTTCGCCTAGAATATGGTGACCTGCTCCGTAGGCATCTTGCTCAGAAATTGGGCAGCTACTAACTATGATTATCAAACTGGTAGCAGCGGAGTTTTGTCTTGTCCGCTTTTTTGTACTTTGTGCTTGTTTCCTGACATGACTCAATTAGGTTGCTCCTTATTTATTTTGGCAAATTTTACAATATTTTGAGCTCGAGTCTGGATCACTTTGAGCTAAATTAGGGGCTTCAAATGTGGCTCCTAACATCTTCAGATGATCCACCATTTGAGATGTGGACTTTTGCATTAATAACCTTAAGCCATTGTTTAGTGCAATCACAATAGAACCATAACACTACTTGCATCACAACTTGGACGTCAAAATCTGTTAGCACTTTCACACCAGCCATAATCTGTTATTTCTGTTAGAATCGTCCACAAAAGCTACTAAGGTCTCACGTTTTCAAAATTAAATCCCAATAAATTTCTGTTTGTGGTTAGACATCCTTGTAGAGCTTCCAAATTTAGCTTGATGACTTCCTTGGCCTCCAGATAAGACCAGTTATCCCCAATTAGATGGGATAACACTGGATATGGACAAATGGTGTTGAGGCAGTTCATGACGGTCACTGACTTTTGTCAGTCACTGAAACTGAACATTGCAATCAAAATAAGTAGAAAAAACGCAGGGGCGTTACCCTGATGGAACGCAGGCTAAATTGATGTGTTTTGATTTTTATACATGGTTCCACTAACAGGTGAATCCTGTCCAGCAACTCTATTGCCCATGAGATTACTTTTGGTGTCATCTCCAAAATTGCTTCAAATGACCCAGGCTTATTTCTGGGTGAATTACTCTTCATAACTGGAGATTCAGGATTTTGTTTTCATCTTCTTCTGCCTCCATTTGTGTACAAGTCCATTGATGGTCCTCCATTTACTTATATATGCGTCAATTATCACGTTATTTCTTCAGTAAGCTGGCCTATGCATTCTCGGTCTGCCTCTTGCTCAACCTTGTGAAGCAATACTTATTTGATAAACTCACTATCCTTGCACTTCAAGGAGTTATCTTTTTCTACAAAGGTCGTTGTTGATTTTTTCCACTTGTTTGGCCTCTTCCTCAGCCTTCGTCACCCATTATTCTATTGCAGTGAAGTCATCCTGTTACGCTGAGTAAGTGCGTTCTTGCTGATAATTCACAGCTACAAAAAATTTGCATAGTTCATTCTTATAGAATTTGTTTAATTTGATCTTCTTATATTTGATTAAACTCAATCAACCCTATAGTGAGCACCAATTCTTAAAACTAAGGGAGCTTGTGCTTCGATTTAGCACTAATTTATAAAGTTCAGTATTTGATCCACTTTCTGAATAATTGTCATGAAAACGGCACAAAAAGTTTAGATCAGCCTGCCAGTCAGGATTCGTGAGCACCAAAAAAGCAAGCCAAAATTACCAGAGGAATTGTCACACATACAACGTTGCATAATGCCACAAATTGGAAAAATGATAACTCATTGGTGTAGGGCAATTGTGAATAGCAACTCGAATATTTTCCAAATGGAGACAAACCCAGACACTGGGGGTCTCGCTGCAGGGAATTGTACCACTGGGATAGTTTCTACAGGGTTACGGTAGGTGGGTTCAATACAACTAAGGAGACAAGGAGGCGGATCCTTGCTTGGAAATGGTGGATGTAAGGCTACAAGATCCCAGTATATTGATGGCGGATAGTCAAAATAAGGGGTTTGAATTGCCAGAAGTGTCTGGCTTGCTGAATCCAGTTGATGATGGTGGGAGTCATAGTAATCATCAAAAATGGTAAAACCCATCTGGTATAGGGACCAACAGGCCACCAGGGTAATGCCATCGTGGCTATGGCCAGAAGGATATCAATAGGATAAAAATTGATAGTTTTTGCAGAAGAATTTATTGATAGGAAAATGAAGAAAATTGACTAACAATTTTCTCATTGTGTGCAACTGATTAAATAGTGGTCAATTGATGTGGGAACAAGCAGGGATAAGGTTCCTCAAGTTCAACCTCACTGGTGAATTTTTCAGGTAAGGGGGCAGGTAATCTTAATGGGGACTGACATCAAAGGATTTGGCGGCAGGTCAAGTCACTGTAAGTTTGACCTCAAATTCCTGAACCAAGGCTCAACTGTATTTCTGTCAGTTGGCATGATGGCATCTGGCCAGATGAGCAGTGGGAATTCCCCAGGGCCAACCCACGTAGGGGCATTCCTAATTGGTTAGAAACAGGTTTGGGATGCCTAACCCAACCATTGCCTGATTGTTGGGTTATTTTGTTCAGTCAAAAGGGTTATGTCAGCTGCAACTACTGATTTGTCAGATAGGGGTTTTAAACTGTCGTCAATGGTTTCCAATGGTACTATCTGAACGTTGGGGATCATCCCTGACAATTATGAGAGGGGGTTAACTTCAACAATTGTACTGCTGGCTGAATCAAAACCGTTGGCAATTCTGAGCAATAATTTGATTTTTGTCTCTTTTTGATTATATGGTTTCCAATCATCAGGTTTTATTACCATCAGCTTTGGACCAATCAACTTTAATTCAGTGATCTTAGCACAGATTTCTTTAATATGGTGGATAAGTTCAGTCAAGGTGAGCATGGGTACTGGGGGAGGAATCTGAAGAGGGAGAGCTGTTACCCAGGGCTTGTCTACTAAATAGGCGAGGTCACCCTGGGTGATGAGGGGTACAGCTACCCTATTCAGATCCTTTTTATTCATAAATGGGAAGATCGCCTGATACACGCACAGTGGACGTTCCCCTGGACTTACAATAATACTTGCTTTGGCTCCCTTGTTCAACTACATAGGTTCCTTTTATATGCGTTGTTTACCTTGTTGATAATAGATTATAATGGGCAATAGTAGTATTAGGACTACTATTCTATTAGAGCTGATAGCCAAGATGTGATTAGGTCCAACGTCAACCTGGTTTTGTTCTAATATTGACCTCTTCTGGAAGTGTAGGGACTTCTTTCCTATTTCCTCTGGTAGAATTTAACCTAGGATGAGATGCAAAGGTTCTTCCTTCTCTTCATGCAAAGTCCAAGGAGATCAAAAATAATTTGACAAACGAACTTCCTTATCCTTTCAACTTTAATCACAAGAGCAATACAGTTTAAATTTTAAAACGTTATATATTTTTTATACTTAATCAGGTATGATCTAATAAAAAATAAAGGGGAATATATGAGAAATCTGGCGCACAACTCTTTGCTTGGTGCCCCAATTGGGAAAGCTGGCCATCGCTGATGAACTAACCCTCTAGGGTCACGCAAAAAGATGATCTTTATCATCAAATTAATTGGGTCACTCCCCTACTCAACAAAGACCTCTTCTGAGTTGAAACAAAGAACGTGTCCCAACGTCTTAGCTCAACTCCCCTTATTTTTACCTTTATTTGTAAACAACTTGCTTAGGTAATATGACTATTATCCACAAATATCAGATTGTGATCAAGAAAAGGTTAAGTTGAAAGTTTCTCTATGACAGGAGGCATTACTTGCCACAAACTCAAATCCCCTATCAATCGCAACTAAACCTGATTGGCTCCTATGAGTCAATTAATTTATCAATAATAAAATGAACACCATGATCGGTTGTTTATTATCAAGGATCTTCCCAATGAAACGCTTATCAATCCAGAAGATTGTAATCCAGCGGATCTATAGGTATTAGTTTGAATAATTTTGAACAATAGTTATTGTATATTAAATTAATAACTCCAACATCCACTAGCGGCTTGTATACCCTAGTGAACAATCAGATTTAAATTTAATCACTAAAGTTGGGTAATGTAGGCAAAAATCACAACAACAGATATTGGCAAAATTCCTTCTGATAATGTGAAGGCACATGGACACTAATTCAGACAAGTATATTATTTCATCAACTCTAATTTCCAGAGTTGGGAAATAACAGAATAACAAGGGAACCATTCCCTTCCACCTTTTACACAAGAAGCCTTGAGAGAATAAGGCAAAGATTTAAAATTTATTCAAGGTACGCTGACTAGGGGATGGACATTACTGATACTCATTGCTCAAAAGAACTGAATATATGAAACAACAAAACAAAACCTCCAACCAGGTGAGGATGGAATCCGCTAACTCACCATGGAATAGGGGGAGGGGGAGCTGGGATTTTTGGATATATTCCCAGCTGATTAAATTACCAGGGATCGCTAGGGGATAATTCCCTAATGCAAGGTGAATTGAATATTTGTTATACCTGATTTTGGGGTAATGATGTTTGGTGTAATTATAAGTTATTTGCCTAGGTCAGATCCATTAGGGAATGATCCAGATGAATGCTTAAGTTCTTGTTGGGCAGAGTTGCTGACTAAATAGGGGCATCTGATAGTTAATTAACTATCAGATGTACTGTTTAGGATTAGTCAGATTTCATCATCAACTTATTCGGAATTTAGGGATCAAGTTTTGGGGCAAGTGATGTTACCTGCAACTAGTCAATCAATCATTTGGTTCACAACCTGCCTTAATGGTTAATGAGTCCCATTACCTAAACAGGTCACTTGCCAAATATGGTTGAGTTTATAGATTAAAATTAAAATGGTGAGGGTCACATTTTCTGACTCCTTCTATTTTAGGTCTTGAGGATGTCCAATGAAGGAATCCTAGCCAGGATGGGGAAGACCATCGCTGCTGAGATAAGGATGGCAATTCAATGGCAACAGCCGCCATTTCATCAAGTAGTTGCCAACTGAGGGTTGGGCGCCAAATTTCCCACTATAAATTCCCTAAATAAATTCATTAATAAAAAAATTAAGTAACTACTGGATCAATTACCAGAGTACTATCTTAATATACTTTAGCAGAATCCAGTTCGAGTTCTATTCTTTCTCAAGGAAGTTATTGCTGTGTGCTCTAATTGGGAGACTCTCTAGGATAAAGAGTAAGGATCAGAGCGGGGAACCATAGAAGAATCTGTATCAAATCATGTTTTCTGCCAACTGTGTGATATAGAGAGAAATTGTAAACAGGGATCTTAGCATGGATTGAGTTAGGTGGTAACAAGGAACAAATCCCTATTCAGGGCATCTTAACATTTTGAGAGGATATACTGGCTAAGCGTTAGACCAAAATTTAGTACTTTAATTTAACTAAGGATAATAGTCTCCATACTATTTTCAACGATTATGTTTTACTATCAAAACAGTGTGGAGAATTGCACAACAACCGAAGCTATGAAGTTAATTAATTTATAGGGGTTATTAACTGAGAATAATCAGAAAACCTTTAAATTTTAACAATTAGTGCTCACTACAGGGGCCAATAGTTAATATAAATTTTAACAATTGGTGCTCACTACATGGGGTGTAGTTGAGTAGAAAACATTAATACATGATGTCATAAAAGATGTTTCCAATTCTGGCAATAGATTACTAGGGAAAGTAACATCATTGAAGACTGAACGTGAAGTGGATCACGTTCAATTGCATTGACCAAGCTCAGATATGAAGCTTCTAGTAAAAAAATCGAAGAAGATACTCTAGATTCTGGAAAAAGGACTTGCACCAAGATATGGAACTGTCTTGTGCTGCAAGAAAACCTGTTCCACCAGATTTCTACTTATAAAGATTACAGCAGGGACAACTCAGGTTGAAATTGGGTCTGCTTGAAATAGTCCAAGGAACAGCAGGGCCAACTCAGGTTGAAATTGGGTCCGCTTTAAATAGTCCCAAGGAGGAGGTGTTAGATGAGACATTAGATGAGACATTGGATGAATTGATACGGAAATTTATCAATTCAGAGTAATGAATTACATTACCAATGAAGAGTCTGAGGTCAAAACTGGATATGATTGAACCAAGATAAAGGAGAGAGTCATTTTTGACCCAATAATATTCAATCAATGAGCAGAAATTTCGGGAGATAAGTGCATCATCAATTAAAAATAAAATTGGATGAAGTAAAGAGGCTAGATCAATATGTATGATTAAGGGATCGTTTCCAGACCCACTAGTAGATTTACTTCAAACGTTATGGATGGCAACAAAGGCCTAAAATCGTTTTTAAGAGAAAAATGATCAGAACAATCACATGAAACTTTTGGCTAATGAGAAATTCATGATTTTGAGAGATGCGAAGGCTAAAGCATCAGTTGCTGAAATATGAAATGAATCAGGACCTGTTGGATGAATGACAAGTTGGGATTGAAGGCCTAATGAATGAAAACATTTAAGAGTATTGCATAGTTAGCAAGTGTTGCCTATACATGAAGAAACAGCGCTGCTGGTCATATAGTGAAGAAGGTCAATACTAAAAATTGGAATTATTGGACATAAAAGAAAGTAATTGCAATGTTCCTGGAGGACCACTGAACCATTAAATTAGCCATGGCCTAGGATTTTGGTCAAGTCCTAAAAGAGGACCATTGAACCAAATAGATAATTAAATTTGTGAGAATAAGATTTTGAACCATGATAATTGGTAGATCAGAATATACCTAAGACCCAGTTTGGATAAAGGGGAAAAGAAGGACCTCTGAACCTTATTGTAAGTTAAATGTCCCAGTTGCAAAAATTACAAAAAATAGATAAAATATATAACAAATTAAATATCAATTGATTGGTCCATGATTTTTGGACCTACAATGAGATAAATCTACCAGAATGGCTGTGCTGAGGAGTGTCCAAGATATCAAAGTGTTCCTTGGAATGGTCAGATACTATAGAAGATTTATTCAGGATTATTCAAGAATTGCTGAGCCCCTATTCCATATGTTGAAGGATCCAAAAAGGATTCAGTTGGAGTGAAGAAGCCCAGAGATCCTTCAATGAGTTACGCCAGTATTAAAAGATTCTCTGATTTTGAAATATCTGAAATTTCAATTTAGAATATATAATACAAACTGATACTTTGTTGATGGCGATCGGTGCTGTATTGAGCCATGTTTATTAACTTGAAGATGAACATCTGGTGGCATATGTGAGCCAGACACTTTCAGCCACTGAGAGGAACTACACAGTAACTGAGCGTGAATGCCTTGCAGTCATTTATGCCTGTAAACACTTTTGGGTGTACATCCATGGAATGCACTTTAAAGCGGTGATGGACCACTCCTCATTGCTTTGGCGTCACAATTTACAAGAACCAGAAGGATGACTGACCCAATGGGCACTTAAGTTACAGGCTTACAATTATGAGATTGTCCATCAAGTGGGGGCTACTCATCAGAATGCGAATGTTTTATTGCTTTTACCAATTGTCCAGATGATATACCAGCAGCCAAATGAGCTATTTTAGAGAATGGTCAATGGAGAAATCAGGAACAAGCCCCGAGAAATCCAAGGTGCACTTCAAAAAGCGATGGAAATTACCAAGACCATGAATGGACAAGTCTTCAAGATGGTCAATGGGAAGTGCTTACTATTCCCAAAGCCATTGTAATGAGAGCTATTGTTCAAGCTGTCCATAAGGTTGTCAGGCATTGAGGCCTGAGAAAAACAACTGACCATATTCGCCAGTACTACTGGGAGTCAATCAACTATGATGTTGTGGACTATCTGGCTTACTGTATGGAGTGCCAGTTGCACAAGCCACATATTATTATAACTGGATAATGACTGGTCTGCCCTAAAGTTGCTTGGCATACAGTGTCCATCAATGTGATGGGACCGCTGATGATGGGCACAGAGGGAGTAAAGTACATAATAGTTGTGATTGATCATTTGACAAGATGGGTAAAGATGAAGGCCCTGGCGAAAGTAGACACTACAAGCACTGAGAAGTTCATCCCAGATCAAGTAGTATACTGACATGGATGCCCACAGGTTCTGCTGAGTGACACGGGACAAATTTTATGTCTCATGTGATCCTGAAATTAATAATAGGGATCCAAGGAGTCGTGTCTGGACCCTACCAGCCAGTGAAAATGGACTGGTAGAACAAGTTAATGGGACACTGGCCACAACACTGAGGAAGCTGTTTGCAGGCAGAACTTCCAAATGGGGAGCATACCTAATTTTGGCGACATTCGCCTTCAATATTAGTCATCATACAGCTACAGGAAAAACGCTATTTATGTTACTATATGGAAGGCCGCATTGCCGCTGATTTTATATTCAGTGGTGGAACCAACATTGGGGATGCGTCTGAGCAGTACCAAAACAATTGATGAATATCCTTATTGAAATGCAATTGTAAGTATTTGATACTTCTTAAAAAAAGGATTTAAGCGAAAATGACGAATGATAAGAACCAACCAGCCTTATCATAATAATCAATAGGCGAAAGAGTTGCCTATTACAATACACATGGCTTCATGAGAAGAAACAAATTGGATGCATTGTGATCAGTTCCGTTCAAAGTTATTGCCAATACAGTGATAGATGCCTACTCCATCAAGAACTTCTTTGATGGAAGGATAGTAAATTGAGTCCATGCTAAGTATTTAAAGCAATGGATTGATGAAAAAATAATATAAAAGATTTTCCAAAGGACCGCTGTACCATTAAGTTGGTTATGCCCCAATGATTTAGATAAGTCTGAAAAAAGGACCGCTGAACTAAACTAGATGATTACATCTTAAAAAGTAAAACCTCTGAACCATAGAAAACTGGTAGGTCCAAGTATACTTAGGATTCAGTTTCGGGGAATAAAATAAAAAGATAAACTGCTGAACCAAAAAAAGGTCAAGCCCCATGGAAAAAGGAAGAAAAAAATAAAATATTAATGGAAATATAGAAAAAAATAAAAAAATTCACAAAACAAACGATATATTTTTATATTTTTATTTTTATTTTTATTTATTGGTTATCATCAATTTGGGGATGATTCTGCCTATGTCGCCTCTTGGCGGAGGGAAGATGGATCACAGTAGGAGTAAATAACCCATCAAAATCTATAAGAGATTGGATGCTAGCAAGGGTAGATGTTGGAATTGCAGATGACCACATAGTCCAACCCTTTGATCAAGCATGAGATTTGACGATTATGCTATAATTTTAGAGGGTCAGCAATAGTGGCTGACTGATGAGAATATCGTCAGGTGGAATCCCCAATGATATTAGAAGTCGCTGAGTATGAATTGTTGTTGGCATCATCCCCAATGATATTTTAGGCCACCAACAGATGATAATTTCATTGGGAATCAACCCTGATAAAATTAAGCATTAATTTGATATTGGGATAATCCCAATAGTCAAAATATAGGGAATCATTCAGAATGGAAAAGATTGGAGTCATCAGAAAATACCAAAATGTTTGAACGCCGGAGGAAAAGTGGAATTGTCATCAGCCAAAACAATTGGGTTCATGTACCTAATACCAATTGTTTGGTCCGCCAAACGCCCAAGGATTATCCTGCCTAGAAAACCCAAGGCAATGGTACCTGACGAGATTTGGTGCCTAACACTAAGGGTCAAAACCAGTATAGGAGCACAAATATTCTCATTGGACAGCTGAAAAGTTGTGTGCCAATTCTAACTATAAAAACCCCAAATAATTCCCTTATAAAAGCAGATTCAAACTGATATTAGCTTAGTTGTTTCACATTGGTTGTTTAACATTACTCTTTAGAGAAGAGTGTCAGTATCAGATATCCTTAGGATTAGCAAAATAAAAATCTCCGCCTGGCTCTGCAAAAAGGTAATAGGGAAAGTGTTCCCTACCAGAATATCTTCAAGAAGAAGCACCAGTTTAGCGTTGGACTTTACTCTCAACGTGGCTTTTGGGCAACCAACCATATTAATAGTCTTCATACTATTATTGCCCCAGTCTACCAAAATCACTCAAATAATCAACGCCAGGATCCACTAATCTGTGCAGTTGAAATACAGGGCTAAAAAGAGATCTAACAAAGCTTAAGATTTAACATTGGTGCTCACTACAGGGGGTAGTTGAGTTGTCAAAAGCCATTTTTAAAATAACGATGTCTTTTAAGGAAGAGCTTCACAAGCTCCGGGCGGAACTACAGGCTCTCAATGAAAATATGTTCAGCTTGGCATCTCAGGACGATGTTAGAACATTGGAGGAGTGTATGATCAAGGAGGAGGAAACGTTTGAACAATCAGGAATAGTTAATAATGACCTATGCAGAAAAGTTGCCTCTTTGAAGCGGAAAGAGGGCAACTTGTCAAGGAAATTTTATTTCAGAAAACTGAATGGTAAGTGGATTGAGAACGCATCTGACAGTTTCATGAGGAGATGGCAAAAATGACTAAGCATATAGAGGAGTTGGATAAACACCAATGTGATTGCAAACAATTTGAGGTAAATGATGCCAAAGCAAAGGCATGTGAAACACCAAGCAATAAGACCTCTCCACCCTGAAACATGCCTAATACATTTGCTGGTGTGTCAGAAATGACTCCCAAAGTCACTCCTATGGCTTCTCCAGTAGCTGGGTCAGAGGCTTTATTAGCGGAACAACTGAGGAATTTTGAAATACGCCAAAATTTCCTACCTTTCACTGGGATAACGCCTCAGCATTCTTCCGCTTATTTGAGAAGACCATATTCAGCTATGCGGACTGACAAAAAGCAGTAACCATAATGAACTGCCTTACACGGACTGCCAAAATCTGGTGCTTCCTGACCTCAATGGGGACAATTGGTTATACGCGGAAGCCAAAGCTGCCATTGTGTTGTAGTTTTTAAGCCCTATTCAGATGGCAAATTGTAAACAAGAGTTCATGGGTATCTAATTCTCAAAGATGACTCTGGCTAGTTTCGCCAACTGTTTTTACCAAGAAGCTCAGATCTTGGCAGAAGCGAATGTGTTAAGAGACTCTGATGCATACATAGCCATGCAGTCAGCACTTCAGCCCTACCAAGACTTGCATCAGATTATGGTGGCAGCACTAGTGACTGAAACAACGACCTCTCAGATGGTAGACCATCTAAAGATAATTGAAGCCACGTTTGATGCTCCCAATCATACTTTTAAAGTAATTCAAACGAAGGCCAAAATATTGTCAAATTCGCCAAGCCATCTAAAGAATCTGAGAATCAAGTTGTGTTTGGAAGTAAACCTGACGTTCAAAATCGAGTGTACAAATCAACAAACCACTGTTTCCAATGCGGGAAGTCAGGCCATGTAATTGCCCAGTGTCAGGAAAGAAAGCTGAAGAATCAGATTAATCTCATCCAACCTCAAGAGACTGGTTCAAATTTGGGAAAAGGACCTGCAGTCTAGATCAGGGATGATGTAGTACTGCTGATAAACCTGTCCTGACTAACATAATGAGAGGAAATTGATAACAATGATCTATTTGCGGATGATGATTCACCAGATCTGCTCCATCAGGGAATTAACTTGGATGTTAATGCTATAACTCGAGCCAAAGCAAAGGGGATCAATCCCAAAATTGTTAGTGAGGTCGCTTGGCCCTAAATATGACAGCTAGCAGAGAAAGTTAGATCCGCTGAGAGCCCTGAAGACTTAGTAAAAACGAAGTTGGATGATGCTAACTTTTTTACCTATCAGCGCGATTAAGGAGTCATTCCCCAATTTATCTGCTCAAATAGTCCACACACTTGATTCAGCAAATAAGGCTATTATCCATTCAGTAAATACTTTATTACAGTACTCAGAGTGTACCTATGTTGATATTCTAGTCAATAGAATAAGATTCCGAGCCATAATTGATAGTGAAGCGCCAATTAACATTGTTTCCACCAAATTAGTGAAACGTATGAAAATCTCACCAGATTTGGAGCATTGAAAAGGGTATGGAATGGCTGGACCAGACGTTACCATCTCATGTGGAGCCTACAGTGCGCTACAACTTTGGTTTGGATCGCTGATGGTGTCAGCTCCCACTATAGTGCTGGCCAATCCAAACTATGACATACTTATTGGGACAGAGTTCTAGAGGAAGTATGGGGTGAAATACAATTTTGAAGAAAACACCCTGACGATATTATGGCAGACGTTGCCTTTGGTTTACCAGCTGAAAGGAAAAACTCCGCTGACAAAGAAGGATAATTTTGTCAATTTGATTTATAGTGATGGTGTTATACCCATTTACTATAAACTATTCAGACAGAAATGGAAACCAATGCTGATGGAAACAATGGAGAATTGGGGAATACTTCTAAGGGCAAACGCCATGAACACTATTCCGCTGGGGCTCAAATCATAATTAACACCAGGTTAATGGTGGAACTTCCAGAACAGCTATATGGAAAAATCATCAATTTCTGGGAAAAATCAAGGATTGAACTGTGGGTTGTGTCAGGGATCTTAATGCCAGGTCACAAAAAATATGAGTATTAGTAGCCAATCTGGGAGAGAAGCCAATGAAAATTGAAAAAAATCAGATCATTGCATTTCTGCACTTACTCCCAATGGTGGAACTATACACTTTTCATGAATTTGGATCATTTTCTGAAATGGAATTGCTCAGGAGTTACCAAAAGTGTCAATATATTAGTAGATTGTGAGCAGCTAGCCAATCTGACTACAAATCAGCAGGAGGATGTGCTCTGATTATTTGAAAAATATTAGACAATATCTGCTCAGAACAACCATGACTTAAGATGCGCAAAAAATTTACTCCACAAAGTTGATAGTGGGGAATGTACACCGATACAAATGAGACCTGTTCATAGGTCAAGAGCAGTGGAAGCGGATGTCAGCAATGAAATAAGAAAGTTAGTTGAACATGGATTACTCGTTCCATCATCTAGCCCATGGGCGAGCCTGATCCTGTTGGTAAAAAAGAAGGATGGATCAAATTGAGTAGTGATCAACTATTGCCAACTAAACAAGATCACTAAAAAAGACTCCTATCTGCTGCCCCAATCAACAATGTGCTTGATCGCCTGGGGGAGGCAAAACAGTTTTCAGCTATGGACCTGATTTTGGGCTATTAGCAAATCGATTTGCCAAAAGAAGATCAGAGAAATTGTGTGATAATTACTGCACAAGGACTATACCAGCCAACCAGAATGCCCCAAGGATTATGAAATGTGCCAGCGACTTTTCAGCGTGCTATGGATTCCATACTTAGTGACCTGAAGCTATCCTGCATGCTAGTATACTTAGAAGATATCAATGTCTTCAGTAGGACCTTCTCCATTCATTTGGAGCATCTAGAGGAAGTTTTTAAGAGGTTGGCAGCAGCAAATCAAAAATTAAGCCGATAAAATGCCACATTTCAAAAAAGAACTTGAATACTTAGGGTTTGTTATAAACTCTAACAGATTACAACTGCAACCCACGAAATTAGAAGCTATTGAGTGGATGTCAATCCCAAAAAATGTTTGGGATATTCAAGTCTTTTAAAAAAGGTTGGGTACTATCGCCAATTCATCAAACTTCACTGGAATCACCAAACCTCTATTTCACCAACTCAAGGATCTGAAAAAGGGATTTGTGTGGAACGAAGAGGCCCAGAAGTCATTTGATAAGCTTCAAAAATATCTCATGAGCAGCCCATTGTTGAAATATCTGAATTTTAGTCAGGCTTTCATAATCCAAGCGGATGCCTCATTAATGGCGAGTTTGTCCATTCTAAGTCAATTAGATGACAACAGGGATGAACATCCCGTAGCTTACAGAGCAGAACACTGTTGCCAGTGGAAAGAAACTATACCATGACAGAGCGAGAGTGTCTGGCAGTCATCCATGCCTGTAAACAATTCTAAGTCTACATACATGGAATGCACTTTAAAGTCATAACCAACCACTCATCCCTGCGCTGGCTTCATAACCTGAAGGAACCAGAAGGCTGGTTTGCCTGATGGGCTTTAAAGCTGCAAGCCTATGATTTCAAAATTATCCATCAGGCTGGAATGAAACATTAGAATGACGATGGATTGTCTCAATTTCCAGTTGTTCATGTGGTCTATCCTAGGCTGATGCACTATTACAGCTAATGATCAAAGGAGATATTGGGGATGAACCCCAAGAAATTTGGAATACATTATGAAAAGCATGGAAAATACCAAATTTAAGGACAATCAATTATACAAAATGATCAAAGAAAAATAGGTTTTATTTTCTAAACCATCAGAACAAGTGGAAATTGTTTGAGCCGCTCACAAGGTCTTTGGCCATGGTGGCCTAAGGAAAACAGTGTATCATATTTTCCAGTATTATTACTGGGAATTGATCAGCTATGATGTCATGGATTACCTAGCCTGTTGCGTGGAATGTCAGCTGCATAAACTGCACAAGAACATCGTAGGATACTGTCTAGTACGCCCTGGGTTTGCATGGCACACGGTGTCCATAGACATTATGGGACCCTTAAGTATCAGCACCAGAGGAGTGAAGCATATAATTGTCACAATAGATCCCTTAACCCAATGGGTCAAAACGAGAGCCCTCAGCAAAGTAGATGCAATAAGTATGGCGAAGTTTATACTTGATCAAGTGATCTATCATCATGGTTGCCCTCAAGTCATTCTTATTGACAACGGAACCAACTTTACTTCACATGTGATTCCCAGGCTTAACAAATTAATGGGAATCAGCGATGTTGTATCTGTCTCCTATTGTCTAGAAACAAATGGAATGGTGGAAAGAGTGAATGCAACTCTAGCCTCAACCTTACAAAAATTGGTTGCGGGGAAAACTTCCACGTGGGGAGCATATCTGAGTTTGGTCACTTTTGCTTATAATATCAGTTACCATTTGGTGACTGAGAAAACGCCATTCAAACTGTTATATAGATGGAAAGCCACATTGCCGCCAATATTGTATTCAGCAGTAGAGCCATCTTTGGGGATGAGTGCCAAACATTATCTATCCTGACTGGCTGATATCCTGATTGAATTACAATCTCAGGCATTCAATATGACAATGAGAAAAAGAATCAATGCAAAGAAAATGGATGACCAGAATTGACTTACATTGAAAGAATACCATGTGGGAAATAGGGTAGCCTATTGTGATACCCATGGGTTTAGGAGAAAAAATAAGTTGGATGCCCTATGGATGGAACCATTTGAAATTATCGCCAAGTTGGCAAATGATGCCTATACAATCAAGAATACTGAGGATGGTTGCATAGTCAATAGAGTCCATGCGAAATACTTAAAGTATTGGACTTAAGGAAAAATTAAATAAAAAATAACAAAGGCAAAAAAAATAAAAAAGATGCATAAAAATACAAAAAAAGGTAGAAAATATTAAAAAACAGTTTAATTCAAACAGTAATGCATCTGGTGATATTCCCACCTACCAAGCGTGGAGGAAGGAATAGTAGTGGGCATGAGTCCCAAGCGTTGGCAGGATCAGGAAGGGCTGAAACTAGGTCTGCCGGAATAGTCTATATCAACAAGATGTTAAGACCTGTCCTGGGGTTGGTACAGGTGACAAGAGTGCCAACAAGAACCATCCTGGGGTTTGTACAGGTGGATTAGTTGATCTCTCACAACTGATGAAAAGATGGGACTGGCATGGCATGATGTCATGGGAACTGTGCTTGATAAGAGGTGGCAACAGGTAGCAATCAAGGATACAAAGTCATCAAACTAAGCAGAGCATATGGGCGTTGAGTGCGGACAGGGATGCACTACGCTGAGGATATAGAAATATGACAAACCAAATATGAACTCTAGCTGAGGCGGCTTCTATTCCTGAGGTTTTCCCTTCCATTGGATATCTGGTCAAGAAGGGGGATGTGTCAGAATTGCAGATGACCACATAATCCAACCCTTTGACCAAATATGAGATTTGACGATTAGGTTATAATTGTAGAGGATTAGCAATAGTGGCTAATTGATGAGAATATCATTGGGTGGCATCCCCAATGATATTAGAAGTCGCTGTCTAATAAATTATTGTCGGGAATCATCCCCAAGGATATTTGAGGCCACTGACAGATAATTTCGTCAGGCACCATCCCCAACAAAATTAAGCAATAATTCAATATTGGGATGATAACTGATAGTTGAATTATAGGGAATCTTCCAGAGTGGAACATATTGGAGTCATCAGAAACAACCAAAATGTTTGAACGCTGGAGGAAGAGTGTAATTGTCATTGGCCAAAACAATTGGTTTCAAGTACCTAATACAAATTGTTTGGTCCGCCAAACACCCAAGGATTATGCTGCCTAAAAAACCCAAGGCAACAGTACCTGATGATATTTGGTGCCTAACTCTGAGGGGCAAACCAGTATAGGAGCACAAATATTCTCGGCGGACAGCTGAAAAGTTGTGTGCCAATTCCTACTATAAAACCCCCAAAATAATTCCCTTATAAAAAGCAGATTCAAACTGATATTAGCTTAGTTGCTTAAACATTGGTTGTTTTAAACATCACTTTTAAGAAAAGAGTGCAAGAATCAGATATCCTTAGGTTAGCAATATCAAAATCTTTGCTTGGCTCTGTGAGAAGGGAATAGGGAGAGTGTTCCCTACCAGTACAAGAATATCTTCAAGAAGAAGAAGCACCAGTTTAGCATTGGGCTTTACTCTCAATGTGGCTTTTGGGCAATCAACCATAATAGTCTTCATACTATTATTGCCTCAGTCTATCAAAACCACACAAATAATCAACGCTAGGATCCACGAATCTGTGCAGCTGAAATCCAGGGCTAAAAAGAGATCCAACAAAGCCAAAGATCTTAACATCTGGTAATGTGACCTTGTTGAGATTACCTTAATCTACGCATGGGTGTAAGGTACCAACTGTCATGGTTGGATGACATAATAGTAGGAACTGATGCTAGAGATAAGGCTGGGTGACAGGAGGCCCAGAAGGTGTAACTTCAGGCTTTTCCTGACCTGAAACACACCTTAGATCAACGCTGGGTGCAAGCCAAGCATGCCCAGGTTGATACTAATGGGGTGCAAAACGCCCAGCCTCTTATCTTGGCCCAGGCACTGAAACAAACGATTTATGTTTTAAACATGACAGTTTGATTCATTTAATTGCAGATCAGGGGTTCAAATCCCATTTGAGTTATGAAATTTTAAGTTCAGGTAAAATACAGCTTCAATCAATTACTTGAGTGAAGGCACTTTCGGTGTTTTATGAAAATGGATGGAAGCGTCTGTTTATTGGAGCGTCAAGGCTTGGGCGCACCTCCTCAGAACATGAATTACCCCAGCCCACTTTAAATATGGTTTTTGCGACCAACTTTCCTCATTGGTCGACTTTCTTTAATAAATTTACCCATTATTTTACGTTTTTTACCAATGGTTCCTTGGGCAAACTTGGTGGTGGACCTCTTTGGGGAGGTCTCCAACTACTTGGGCCACTACCTTTTATTGCAAATTACAAAAATCCCAGGTGCTCCCTTGGGCCGCCCAGGTCCCCTCCAGATCAAGGCACCCAAGGCCCCTGACGCCAAGTTACATTTGATTATGGACTCCCCTTTGGGGTCCACTCAAGCTGTGATATTCCTGACTTACCTGGTACTTTATGTTGCGCTTTACACCCTTGCCTGGGGTGCCTTTTGCACAGGCACAGTTCGAGGTGCCTTCCTTCCCATTCTCCTAACGGCTAGTTCCCTAGCAATGTGGGTTTGCATCCCACATCATCTTTATGGGAACGAGAGAGTTACAGACACTCTCTTGACACCAACAGCTTTCTCCTCAAAGAGAAGTGGGGAACGTACATGGGAGGTTTGCTAAAAATCGCACCTTTGGCTAACTGCTCCTTAACCCATGCATCTAAGGCCGCTTCCACCCATACAGTTCAAGGGTAAATTGTGGAACTGATACACACCAAATCCACATTGAGATTGAACTTGTAATCAAACTATGAGTGTGCTGGTAGTGCTTAGCTGAAGCCGCATCAAAGGAAGATTCAACCCCTCCAAATAGGAAGGTAAGGGAATTCTAAAGAGAGCTTCAGAAATGGGGAAAGGCTGAGTGTGTGGATATCTGGCCAGTGGGGAAAATTCGCCCTGAGAGTGTGCTTCAGCCAAAGGGGCAAATAGCTTGTGACCATTCTTCAAAGTTAAGGACAAGGTATTGTCTTTCAAGCTGGTTCTGGCATCAAACTTTCGCTGCCTCTACACCCAAAATGATAGGGTACAAGAAGCTTTTGATAGCTTGGAAGCGGTCAGACAAATGATATTTGCCAACTTGATAATACACTAACCCTATAATTTTCAGCGTTAGTATACCTTGGGAAGCCCCTTCCCTAACTATACCACCTGGAAAGTAACTCAGCTCAAGGTAGTTGGCTAGGTCTTGGTTAATCTAAAACTCAGAGGCTCCTGTATACACCAAAATAGTAGTGCTGATTTTTCCTAAAGGTGATGATAAAGGTATCAGTCGACAATTATATCCATAATGGTCTTTATTCAAATCAGACAACGCCAACACTTCAATACAAAAAGCTTCTTTGGCATTAGCATGCCTCCAGGGTACGTTTCAGCATCATATAATGAGAGTGGTAGTTGGCCACTCTTACTACTGAGGTCACATATCCCACCATATCTTCATCAACCGCATAGACGTTTTTATATTGTAATAGAACTCCTTTTCCAACTCCTGGGTTCTGTGGATCATGTTTGTTGTCAAGCATGGGTTCTCTGGGGTGATTTGATACAATGAAATGGGTTCCATATCTGAGCCATAAGAGAAGATGCAGGGCTCAGTGGTATATAAAAAAACGTCATTATAAAACGCATTTTGGACCAAAAACAGCACCATACCTTTTTTGGAGACGGATTGTGCACCATTATCCAAGGCCATCACCACCAGGCCCTTTATCAATGATCCTGTCTGCACCATTTAAATGTGGCGCTGAGGAAAAAAAATTTTATACGTATCAATTTTAGAATTTCAGTGTAAAATTGGGGAATCATGACTCATGGATCGTGAAGCATCTGTATCCACCAGGTATAGGTAAGAAGGGTGGGTACTTTCCAGTTGTAGGTAGCATGAATAATGCCAAGATGCTCCAACCATCAGCAAAATGCAAAAACAGTGGTGGGCCCTGTTGAATGGTTGACTGGATCTAAATTGTCGCTTATTATAAACCAAAGATATCCTAAGTATATCCAAACTTGAATTTGTGGCCTAGCGATTTCACTTAATTATATTTGACTATGATGACATGGGCTTGAGGGATTTGTTGGTTAGGTCAAACTTAAATTTAAGTTTTGATTTAATGACTCGGGCATGTGGGCTTTGTTGGTCTATGTCAAAATTAGTTTTTAATGTCAGTCAAGTTTTTGATCAAATTAATTACTAATTAGTGATACAAATCGCTTTGGTATGTGCTGCCACTTACATGTGAAAGTAAATTGGTTCAGCTATTTTGAAGACATGACGAAACGCCATCTCAAGGATGATGATGGTGTTTACACTGACCCTGAGGCTGAGCATGACGCCCTGAGTCAAAGTATTGTAGACGTTCTTACAAACTTTTTATGTGGCCAAATGCCACTGAAAGTAAGACGTCATGGGTAAGATGTGGTTAACATTAAGCCCTATAAATAACCCTTAAGTTGACACTAATAAATATATTCAACTACTGGACTTGTTTATAATTTAATTTATAAACTTTTTTGTGTTTAGTACTTTCTTTTGTATTAATCAGTTTTTACTTGGTATTAGTAAGATCAGGGCGGCGTGCCATCGTCCAAGTAAAAATGACAGGGTATACAAATTAAATACTACCAAGAAGCTAAAGATAAATTATAATCACCATCCTATCTATTGTCCTCACACAATAGATGCTCGACACTTCATTCTGCATCCAAAGAAGAACCAGCCCTCTAAAGCAAAACCCAAAAATCCAATAATCCCCATCGTGTTCATGTCTGACAGCTGGTGCACACCATTTGCAATTTTTGAAAGTCCCACACAGAAAAAGTTTGTGCATGTAAATTAAAGGGCTTGGCTGTCTAATGTTAAGAGAGTCTCTATAACTCTCCAGTTCCCAGCGTGGTGGTGCATGGCGCACTGGACTAATGCAAGGGAACTAGTCATCAGTGTTAAAATAAAGATAGCCCAACAGAAGGAGCTTGAGCTAAAG